>JABEVN020000112.1:0-101455 GCA_013146195.2 Codonopsis lanceolata | reverse complement strand
GGTAAGTAATCACGATCCTTCTTCTAAAGTGCACCTTTCTGATGAAAAAATACGAAAGAAAATGAAAAAGAAATCGAAAAAGATAGTGATAGTAATAAAGAGAAGAATAATAGATTAAGTAATCAAAAGTAGAAGTAGAAGTAGAAGTTCCAAATAAGGAACAAGAAAAAAGAGTTCAAAATAAAGATAATACAATTGAAGTTGAAAAAGAGTTGGATCAAGAAGAAGAGGAACCTTGTGGCTCCACCACCTTATGTTCCTCAATTCCGTTCAAAGACTTATGAAAAACCGAATGGACAAACAATTTTCGGAAATTTATAATATGTTATCCAAAGTGAATGTTAATCTTCCTTTGCTTAATGTTATTAAAAATATTCCAGCTTATGCAAAGTTTTTCAAAGATCTTCACTCTAAGAAACACAAGTTTGAAAACAATGAAAAGATTGTTGTTTCTAAAAGCAAGTTCGTTTTACAACCAGATTACCACCTAAGTTGAAAGACCCTGTAGCTTTAATATCCAAGTTTCCTTGGGAAGCTCTAAAAGATGAAAGCAATGCTAGATTTAGGAGCAAGTATTAATTTGATGCCTTTTGCGGTCTATAAACAGTTAGGGTTAGGAGAACTAAAACCCACTACTATGCAATTACAATTAGCTGATCGTTCAGTTAAATATCCCTTGGGTATAGTGGAAGATATCCTAGTTCAGGTTGATAAATTAATCATTCCGGTTGACTTTGTGGTTCTAGAGATGGAAAGGAAGATATGCACTAATAATGAAGTCAATATTGTTAGCGGACCATTTATGGCAGCCTGCCAATACAATGATTAATGTGAAAATGGTAAACTCACAATGTCGGTCCTAGGTGAAAGCTGTTGAAATCTCGTGTTTGATGCTATGAATAGACCTAGTGACATAAGTGCTGTTTTCAATAGATGAGATTGAAAATTATCAACCGAACTTTTGAAGAAGAGGAAGATTATGAAAGAGATAGATTTATTGTTTATGATGATAGTCCTATCCCTCCCATAAAAATTGACATTGAGGAATTGAAAGAAAATAGAAAGAAGAAAAGATTAGAGAGAGAAAAGTTAGAAGCTAGTGAAAAGAAAGATAAAGAAATAGAATCGGAAAATAATTCGATAAGCTTGAAAAAAGTAGTAAAGAAGAAAGTTATGAAATTAAAGATGATGAAGTAGAGATTCGAAATCTCTCTTTGAAGAAATTGAGATAGAAAATATTGAGGAAGAAAATAAGGAAGAAAATAAAGTAAAGAATGAGGCTAAAATAAAAGAAACTATTAAAGTAGAAAATTCTGAATTTATGCCATCCATTAATTCTCAAAGTTGAAGAATTAAAGCCATTACCACCCCATTTAAAATATGCATTTTTAGGGAAGGTAACACTTTACTGTTATTATAGCAAACCGACTTAACGGAAGAGCAAGCTAGTTTGTTAAAAGTTTTATGGACACATAGAATTTTGGTCTTTAGGCGATTTAAAAGGAATTAGTCCCTCTGTGCATGCATAAAATACATCTAGAAGAAGGTAGTAAACCTAAGAAGAAACAAAGAAGACTTAACCCACATGGAAGAAGCATTAGGAAAAGAAGTTCTTAAGTTCTTAGATGCGGGTATAATTTACCCCATCGATAGTAAATGGGTTAGTCTATTCAAGTAGTTCCTAAAAAGTCGAATTACCGTTGTTAAAAATGAGAAGATGAATTAGTTCCTACAAGAACAATAACCGGTTATAGAATGTATTGATTTGCGGAAATTAAATGCGGCAACTAGAAAGACCACTTTCCTTTGCCATTTATTGACCAAATCCTTGAAAGACTAGCCGGTCATGAATATTATTGCTTTCTGATGGTTTTTCCGTACAATCGGATCCCTGTTGCACCCGAAGACCAAGAAAACAACTTTACATGTCCCTTTGGTACTTTTGCTTTTAGGAGAATGCCTTTTGGATTATGTAATGCACCAGCTACTTTTCAAAGATGCATGATTTCTATATTTTCAGACTTAGTTGAAAGATGCATAGAAGTTTTCATGGACGATTTTTCGGTTTTGGAAATTCTTTTGATCACTGTTTAGAAAACCTTACATCAGTCCTAAAAAGATGCTGTGAAACTAATTTAACTTTAAGTTGGGAGAAAAGTCACTTCATGGTAAAACATGGAATTGTCTTAGGGCATGTTGTTTCAAATAAAGGCATTGAAGTTGATAAAGCTAAAATTGAAGTTATTTCACAACTACCCTCCCACTTCGGTTAAAGGAGTTAGAAGTTTTCTTGGCCATCTTTGGTTTTACCGAAGATTTATAAAAGATTTTTCCAAAATCAGAAACCTCTATGTAATTTGCTAGCAAAAGATACATAATTTATTTTTGATAAAGAATGTTTAGAAGCTTTTAATTTATTAAAAGAAAAGTTAACTACTATCCCTATTTTATCCGGCCCTGATTGGTCACTTCCTTTTGAAATCATGTGTGATGCATCATATTTTGCTATTGGAGCCGTGTTAGGACAAAGGGTAGATAGAAAGCCTCATGTGATCCATTATGCTAGTAGAACTCTAAATGATACTCAATTGAATTATACAACTCTTGAAAAAGAATTTTTAGCAAGAGTATATGCTTTAGAAAAATTTAGATCATATCTGCTAGGATCAAAGGTGATAATTTTTTTTGATCATTCTGCATTGAAATATCTGTTAAGTAAGAAAGATGCTAAACCAAGATTAATTAGATGGATGTTATTGTTACAAGAATTTGACATTACTATCAAAGATAAAAAGGGAACCGAGAATGTTGTAGCCGACCATTTGTCTAGGTTAGAATTTTCACCCTTACTTGAACGTCAATTTCTTGATGATCCTGTCCCCCATAAATGATAATTTTCCCCTGATGAACAACTCTTGGCCATTAAAGATTCGACCCTTGGTATGTTGATTTTGTCAACTACTATGTGTCTCGATATCATTAATCCGATTTTGATCATTATGAAAAAGAAGAAATTTTTGGCGGAAACTAAAAATTATTTTTGGGAAGCACCTCATTTATACAAAATTTGTTCGATTCTTTAATAAGAAGATGTATTCCGAAAAAGACCAACAAGGTATTATGGAAATTGCCATGGATACTCTTGTGGAGGTCATTTAGTGGAAACAAGATCTGCTAGAAAATTTTGCAATCAAAGGTTATATTGGCCTACCGCTGCTTTTTAGAGATTGTGAATTGTTTTATAGAACATGTGACAAGTGCCAAAGAACAGGTGGAATAGGAAAGAGAAATGAGATGCCCTTGCATATTAATTTAGTTGTTGTAATTTTTTATGTTTGGGGTATTGATTTTATGGGTCCTTTCCCTGTATCAAACAATTGTGAATATATTCTAGTAGTAGTTGATTATGTTTCTAAATGGATTGAAGCAGTAGCAACCAAGACCAATGATGAGAAAACAGTAGTTAAGTTTGTAGAGGATTTGTTTGCTAGATATGGAGTACCTAAGGCCATAATAAGTGACCAAGGAACTCATTTTACCAATAAGTTGTTGAATAATGTTCTTAGAAAGCATGGTGTAACTCACAAGTTAGCTACACCTTATCATCCACAAACATCCGGACAAGTAGAAGTTAGCAATAGGCAAATAAAAGCAGTATTAGAAAAGACTGTTAGGCCTAATCGTAAAGATTGGGAATCGAAACTTAAGGATGCTTTATGGGCATACCGAACTGCTTTGAAGACACCCATAGGAATGAGTCCATATAGAATGGTATATGGCAAAGCTTGCCATTTACCAGTTGAAATTGAACATAAAGCCTATTGGGCTATTAAAGAATTGAATTTAGATTTAACATTGGCCGGAGAAGAAAAATTGTTTCAGTTAAATGAGTTAGAAGAACATAGGTTGAATTCATATGAGAATGCAAAGACATACAAAGAAAAGACCAAGAAATATCATGACATGGGGTTAGCTAACAAAATGTTTCATCCAGGTATGAAAGTATTACTTTTTAATTCTAGATTAAGGTTATTCCTGAAAGTTAAAATCTAAATGGTTCCGGTCCCTTTAGAATCGCATTTAATTTATCCTCATGGAGCAGTTGATATTCAAAACCCTAAAAATAATGAAGTTTTTAAAGTGAATGGACACCGACTCAAGCCATATTTAGTTCGAGCCGATGTCGCTTGAACGAACAATTGAGTTAATTGCTTGGCCGACAATGAACCACCCCGAGATTAGGCTTACAGTTTGGTCGAGCCAAAGACGTTAAACAAAGGCGCTAAGTGGGAGGGAACCCACTATTTTGAATGTTATTTGCTTCTATAGTTAGTTTAAATATGTTTTTCTCCGTTAAATCTAATTTTGGACATTTAATTTTTAATTAAATATGCCAAAATTCAAGTTTGGGGGAGAAAAACATCTTAGTGTTGTATTTATATGTTACTAATAATTTTAGTTTAGAGTTTTTGTTAAGTTTTTGCATACAGGAAAGATTCAAGACATAACGGAAGTTAACGGAAGGGCTAAACCGCAAAGCGTTGAAAAGAAAAGAAAAAAAACAAGAAGGAAGTTCTCGACACCTTGCGACGCAAGGTGTGTGGAGACTCTGCGACCGCAAGGTCCCCAAGAATGCAAGCTTCGCGCATCGCATCGCCGCCGACATGGGGAATGAACGGAATCGAAGCGCTTTGATCGCCCACCTTGCGGCGAATCCAGGTGGGTGGCACTTGCACTGGCGCACCGCAAGGTCCCTATATATATACTGTGCCAGGTTTTTATTTAGAGAATCACCAAAAAACTTCCCTCCTTTCATCAAACAAAAGCCAGCAGCCCGCCCATTCCTCCAATTCTCCAAGATCGGTCAGAATCGTCGGCCAACCCTAAGACACACTCCAAGATACTCTCTCCTCCTTCACTACTCTTCACCCTCTTCCTCCCTCACATCCACCATTACACCCCATCAAGGTTGAAGACTTTGTGAAGAAGAAGAAGAACATCCATTGCCGACGCCGATCAAGCTCACACTCCGGCTGCACTCTCTCCATTAAGGCTGCAAAGAAGTAACATTATCACCCTTTTTATTTTTACACGTCAAATATTTGCATGCTAGGGTGCTAGAAAATTTTAACATAGATAAAATTTTTGCATGCTTAGTATAGATTTTTAATTTTTAATTTTTAATTTTAAAACACATTTTTAATTGTTAAACCTTTAGTTTTTAAATTTTATAAAATCAAACAAAATGTTCCGCAAGCGTAGAAATACCGGTGCCTCGTCCTCCGGCCCCCGCACAGAGGAAGAGAAAAAATTTTGACATCACCCGATTCAGTGTCTCTACGAGGCATCGAACGGTACACGCCCAAACTCTCACGTCCTGGTGCCCGAAAGGGGATTCAAGGTCAAGACTTTGGCCTTCGTCCCAATCCGATAGCTCGTAGGTGGGGCTTTGATAGATTCTCCGTGCAGGCGTATGTAGTGCCCATTGTCCGAGAATTATATGCCAATGGCAACATTGGCATAGATGGAGGTGTATCAGACACTGTTAATGTTAGGGACATCGTCGTAGATTTTTCGTCCCAAAGCATTAATACTTATTTCGGCACCTCCAACTTTGTGGTTGGTGCCGATGACTTTAGCACACACCTAAACCCCGTATCCTTGTCGAGGTGGTCAATGCAACCATCGCTCTCCCTGGTGTGGTGTGGTCCTATAACCGTAACCCACCCTTTGGACCACGCACCATGGGAGAATCCTTTCTCCAAGACACGGCCAAGCCCGTGTATAAATTTGTTTGTGGACGTCTCATGCCCTCAAGTCACCAAAACACAGTGACTTGGGAGAGGGCTGTCTTGACCTACACCATTATAACCGGTGGTCTGTTGATGTCGCTTGATCAACGGCCAAATCAAGACCCTTATTAGAGGTAGGACGAACGCGGGGTTCGCGGGGTTGCTCCCGCATTTGATTACCGATTTGTGTAGGGGGCGTGAGAATGCCCAAACACGCTGGAGAGGTCAAGGCGGTCGGGTCCTGGCCATTACGAGGGCCATTTTGTTTGAACATCACCAGCAGCCGAGAGTGAGGGTTCCTCAAGAGGAGGAACCCATTGAGGAGGCGGAGGACCCGCTCGTGGAGATCTCCAACAGGTTGGAGGAAGCTGTCCTCCAAACCAATATGGTGAGTCACCAGTTGGCACAAATGCGTGACCAAACCGAATTTTCTTGGGTTAACACTGTGAGACAAAATGTCTCAGACATTATGGGCCGCCACCGGCACGATCCCCGAAGTTTCGCCCTCATTCGTTATTTCCGCCCGACTCACCATGAGTCGAGGCCCAAGTTCCGCTCCTCGCTCGTTAGGTGGACCCGCTATCTCCTTTTGATATTTTTCCTACCCCATCAATCCACTCATATGTTCCTCTATTTTGAGGACAAAATAGAAATTAAGTTTGGGGGGGATTTTAAACTTTAAGTCTTAGCAGGTCCTAGCCTAACGAGGAATGGAGTTGGGCTATGTTTCTAGGGTGAAGACTAATTTCTTTATACGATAATCATCTAACTCTTCACCCTATTTTCCTGTTTTTGATTTTTTCTTATTTTTGGAGGTGTTGCCTTGACCAGAATACACTCACATTGGATGCTCGTGGGTTCCTCTTGTGGGGACCCATCATCAATTGTGTCATCGTCATCATCTCCAAATTTCTTAAAAATATATATATATATATATATTATAAAAAAATATATATTTCAAAATTTTCATCCTCAAGTATAGGTGTGGTAATGCTAGTCGTAGTCAATGAGGAGATTAGTGCAATGAACCGCATAGTTAGTCTGTAGATCTCTCTGGAATTTACTTAATTTTGCGAAACTTTTACTTTTCTCCAAATTCTTCATGCACCCACACCAGTCATAATTATGGATTGATTAGAATAGTTTTATAGAGTTTATAACACCTACTTCATTACAACCAGATATGCACAAGAATATGATGCATAGCCATTCGAACATAATTGTTGCATTAAATTGTAACTTAGGGTCAATTGCATGATAGTTAGATCTCTTGGATTTTTCTCATTTATATATCTCAAGCACACTTTCGAATCGTGTCTGCATGTTAGTCTCAATTGTCCCCACCATCTGTCTTAGCGAATGCTTATGTGAAATCCAGTGATGCTAAACATTCAACCCTCAATTCCCATAATTGATATGATATTTTGTGTTGTCTTACTTGCTTTAAAAACTATATGAGCATTTGGCATTAAGAAATGACTTAGGCCATCTTGGATCGTTAGAGCCTAAATATTCCCTGACCTATACTAAAATATATCCCTAGTGTCCCCGTTGAGCCTAATGAAAACGAATGGAGTGTGCTAAGCACACTATTGAAACCCCCATTCGTCATCGTTTCTATTACCCACATTAACTTAACCCTAAAAGCCTATACACTTTTAGCCTACCCTTTGAGAGAGTAGGATGTGGGTGGGAAATTGAATTTTGGAGGACCAATTCTTTTCAGTTAGGCTATTTTTCGGAAGACTTTTTCTTTCTGTCGTCGAAAAAAAAAGAAAAAAATTTATGTATCGACGAAAAATGAAACGGAAGAAAAAGAGTGTAAACAAAGATTCAAATGGAAGCATAACTTTCAAGAGAAAAATATGTTAGAAAAATTCTGCTGATAAGAATTATGTGATATATTGCCCAAAACAAGTTTGGGGGGAAAGAAGAAAACTGAAAAGTAACGAAAAGCACCCCTCCACTTGTAGTCTTTGCAGGTCCTAGCCTAAATAGGGAAAACTTCCTTTGGCTTGGAAGTATGAGGGATAAAAGGGTAATCTTACTATCTCACATTGAATTCCTAATCCTTTCCATCATATCCCCCATCACCTTGGCCTTACATTACAAACTATATAAAGACCTAATGATCTTCTTGCCAATGTTTATGATGTTTTAACTGTCAAGTGAGTAATATGAGATTGATCAAACCCTTCATGTTCATTATTATTCACCCTAAAGCTCACTGTGTTAGCATAATCTTAGCTATTACAAGTCATTGGGATAGGAGAGCATTGTATGTCATACATAGAAGTGCATGAGATGGATGTATAAGTCTTTTAAATCCTTGGGACCTTTTTGTCTGTAACTGACTGGGTTTGGATGGTAGATCTCATAATTCTTAATGCATAATTTTCTCTTAAACTTTGATTTTCATATGAATGTGGTGTTTAGCTTAATAAAATTGTTTTAGTTAAGATATTCTCTAAGACTGGTGATCACACACACACGGAGAAATTAGAAGTAGTAGCAGTTTTAAGAAAAGACTAGTTGGTTTTATAAGACTAAGCCTGCATATATGTGATGAGCATCAAACTGAGATTACTTGCATACCATACACTTATAACTTGAGGTTGAAGCCAAAAATATTTTATGTTTCATTTGTAGTTTAATTTTTATTCCCTTTTGTATTTATCTGTTTATGTATTTATCTGCATAGTCGAGTCACTCGAAAGAGTCTCCTTGAGTTTGTGGGTTTATAGAGGAGTGTAAATAGTGTCACCCTCCAAAAAGATTTTCATTTTTGTTATTTATTTGCTTTTGTATTTATAAGTTTATAGTTTACTCGTGGACGAGCAAAGTTTAAGTTTGGGGGTATTTGATCGATTTATTTTATACGTCGATTTTATATACTTCTATGGCTTAAATTATGCTATTTCACGAGGCTTTTCGCTACTAATATATGTTTTCGGTGAGTTTTGTAAGTTTCAGGGTTATTTGTGAAAATACGCCAAACTCCAGGGTTTTAAGTGCAAATTTCAAGAAAGGCCAAAAGGGAAAAATGAAGAAAGAATGAAGTCTGTCGATTCTGGAGACCTTGCGGACGCAAGGTGCCTCAGACCTTGCGACCGCAAGGTAGGCAGTACGGGTCACAAAAGCTAAAGCAAAGAATTCCAAAGGCCGGACATCGGAGACCTTGACGCAGTACCCAACACCTGCGACCGCAAGGTGGTCAGAATGCGACTATTTCGGATTTTCACACGGTCATTCGATTGAATTACAACTCCCGAGTATATATAGAAGTCAGATGCCTAGCCCAAGAGAAGAGAGGACGGCTAGAAGCTCTCTAGATAGATTTTAGGTAGTTTTTAGATTGTATAACATAGTTAGATTTTGTAATTTCAAGTATTGAAGATCAAATCATGTATCCGATCATCTTCATGTGTTGTTCATTGTCTATGATGAACTAAATCATCCATAATCTAGGAGGTGGGAGGTAACTTGTATCAAATTTATGTTTTGATTCTTATATATGTTCATTCAATGCTTGTTGATTGTGTTGTTTATCAATCCCTATATTATTTTGCTTTGAACAAATGAATGTAATCGCAAATAATAAAGGCTTAGAGGTGCGGATAAATGCATGACCAATATGCATATGTCGTACACTGGCTCACCAACACAATGAATTGGACCTATCGATGCACGAGAGTGATAAGTTAGGACCAGGTTCTTATATGATCTAGGTGACAGATAGATCATAAATCTAGGTGACAGCTAGATTAATAGTTCCTGTGCTTAGGATATAGAATGGATGAATTTTATGGGATGGAGGTCGAACCAATTGTTCAACAGACTATATCTATTTTTAGTGAACGAACCCAAGACATTGAATGATATTATTATGAATTGAACATAAAGGAGATATAAGTGAAACCCAGAATCCTAGATTGCCACCCACCATAAGATCTTCATATCTGTTTTTACTGTCTAATTAGTTAAACATCTAAATATAAATAGTAGTTTAGAATAGAATTAAATATAAAAACCCCCTTTAGATTAATAATTTGTTATCAATAAATTGCACTGTTCGTGATCACTTGTCTCTGTGGGTTCGACCCTTGCTTCCAATACTATTCTATAATATTCTTGTCCACTTGCAAGGAAAAAGATTAATTAAAACATCGATCAAACAGCTCGAGCTTCATGTTATTCTTCTGGGTCCATGCACGTTATGCTCGTGCCACAGCCCGAGCTTCATATTATCAGTTCGTGCTCGTACACGCTATGCTCGTGCCATAGCCGAGTTTCAAATTACATTCGTGCCAAAGCCCAAGCCTCAGATTACTATTCTCGTGTACAGGCACACTATGCTCGTGCCACAGCCCGAGTTTCATGTTATTCTTCTATGCCCGCGCACGTTATGCTCGTGCCACAGCCCGAGCTTCATATTATCAGTTCGTGCCCGTGCACGCTATGCTCATGCCGCAACCCGAGTTTCATATTACACTCGAGCCACAACCCGAGCTTCAGATTACACTCGCGCTAGAACCTGAGTTTCTTATTATCATTCTGAAGACCCTAATCGTGGTGAGGCTGCTCGGACTCTTGAAGACCCTCACCACGGTGAGGCTTCTGGATTTCCTTTATGCGCTTATGCTCCCCGTTTGGGCATCCCACGGTTGATCTTTATATTGTCCTCCTGCTCGAGTGTTACTCGCGGTTGAATAGTACACCGCGCCTACCTGCGCTTACACTCCCCGCTCGAGTCTACTCGCGATTGAGCTTTATATTGTCCTCCCGCCCAAGTGTTACTCGCGGTTGAGTAATACACCGTGCCTACCTATGCTTACGCTCCCCGCTCGAGTCTACTTGTGGCTGAGCTTTATATTGTCCTCCCGCTCGAATGTTACTCGCGGTCGAGTAGTACACCGCGCCTACCTGCGCTTACGCTTCCTACTGGAGTCTACTCGCGGCTGAGCTTTATATTGTCCTCCCGCTCAAGTGTTGTTCGTGGTTGAGTAGTACACTGCACCTACCTGTGCTTACGCTCCCCGCTTGAGTCTACTCGCGGCTGAGTTTTATATTGTCCTCCCGCTCGAATGTTACTTGTGGTTGATGAGTAGTACACCGCGCCTACCTGTGCTTATGCTCTTCGCTCGAGTCTACCTGCGGCTGAGCTTTATATAGTCCTCCCGCTCAAGTGTTACTCACGGTTGAGTAGTACATCGCGCCTACATGCACTTACGCTCCCCACTCGAGTTTACTCGCGGTTGAGCCATATATTATCTTCCTGTTTGAGTTTACTCGCTGTCGAGTAGATTATACGCCTTCCCACGCTTACGCTCTCCGCTCGAGTTTACTCGTGGTTGAGCCTCACATTATCCTCCCGCTCGAGTGTCTCGCGGTTGAGTAGATAATTCTCCCGCTTGAGCATCTCGCTGTCGAGCTTCATTTTATCCTCCTGCTCGAGTATCTCGCCGTTGAGTAGATGTCATGCTTGACAGAAAATTATACTTCTTACCCTTGAGATAAATCCAAAGGAATAAGGACCAGGGGGCTACTAAAGTGCCTATATTTAATCTGCCTCAAAAGGCTTTTAGGCCTCGCTTAGGCGAGGGGGGCTTTCCACTACATTGGCCCACTATACTTTACAGGACTACTGAACGCCATGGGCTTGGACCATGCATGACAAGCCAACTCTAACCCCTCATGTATAAATAAACCCTACTATCTCATAGTAGGGATGGACACACTCTCTCTCTTCTACAGTTTTTACTCCACACATGGGGGCTACGCGCCCTCCTATATTTTATAAACTGTACTGATTATCACACCGAAGGGTTTTGGGGGACATCCCCACCCATTCACGGTGCTTATTTTGCAGAGACCTAGCCAGATATCTGACTCAGACAACTATTTCATCACCAATTCGGTCAACGGACGATTCACGAATCTCGACGACTCAGACAACTATTTCATCACCAATTCGGTCAACGGATGATTCACGCATCTCGACAACTTTCGGCACCCCCGGTATGACTGATATTTTTGTCACATCATTTGTATTTTCACAATATCATTAGTTATTGCATTAAACAATTATATGTTTAGACATAATTACCCTTTACACACTTGTCATTTGAAGTTGACTAACTGTTTTATTTTCCAGTCTACATTTTAATAATCAACAAACAACATAGTTATTATTTTTCATTTATTTATTTAATTATAATAAGTATGTTTGATCAATTTCACTTATAAATAATGTCTCATATTCCATGAAAAATAATATAATTAAGGCATTTATCTACCAATTTTTTAAAAATATATTGTATATTTTCTTATCCCAATAAAATAATTTAATTTAAGTCAAAAAAATATTATTTTAAAAATCAATTCATTAATAGAAATATGGTAGGTATACTAGTGAATATTGGTTTTAATCAACTCAACAATTAAAATGTTGAATCATTTGTATAGCTAGATAAACTATTGTAAAATTTTACGGCATACAATCGGATAAAACTTTTACAATTATATCCTTTAAATCTCACTTTTAATTTTTTTGTTCAATTACCAAATTAAATACCACACTTTTTCTCAAAGTTTCATAAACAAAAAATTTCCTTTATGAAATTGATCTTTTAATTACGTAGGCAAGATAACTTCAATTATAAGCTTAATTGGTTAAGCATTTTTGAAAATAAAAATAAAAAATAGAATAATTATGTTCTTCATTGATGTTTTGAAATAAAATATAATTAAAAAATAACGTTATTAGTCAACTTAATATGAACAAGTAATTAGGGTTTCCTCTTTGGCGGCTATGGCCAAGGTCCTGGCGCCACCTGATCCACCAACTCCTTCCATTCCAAAATCTTTTGCTGCCGCCCTATGCTCCTCCTCCACATCCTCTCCTCCCCCTTTTCCATCCCGCCTTCAACCTACAAAGGAGAGCCCTCGCTTAAGCTCACTCTTGAAGTCATTGAGGTGCTTGCTGCTCCTTTTCGCTATGCATTAATGGGCAAGTTCTCTCACAGTAGGCCATCCATGGAGGCTAACCGTAAATACTTCAATACAATTGGCCTCAAAGCTGCTTTTACTATAGGCCACATGGACTCCAAACACGTCCTCATTCAGACTAGTAACAATGAAGATTACCAAAGGCTTTGGATAAAGAATCATTGGTACCTTGGTAAATACCCTATGCGTGTTTTCAAATGGTCACCCAATTTCAGACCTGATGTTGAGAGCTCCATTGTCTCGGTCTGGTTCTCTTTGCCTGGCCTTCCTATCCACCTCTTCAATAAAACTGCATTATTCTCCTTAGCCTCATTAATAGGTAAGCCTCTCATGCTTGATTAGCCGACTATTAATCTCTCCAGACAAGTGTTGCCCGTATCTGTGTCGAAATCGATTTACTTCATCCTTGTCCATCTCGCATTTGGATCGATTGTGGTAATACCTATCCAAGCTTCTGGCAGCCTATTGAGGCTGAAAACAAACCTGCTTACTGTACTCACTATTTTTGACAAGGCCAACACGAACTAAGTTGCAGGATCAAACACCCCGAACTTTATCGCTCTGAAACCCTCCAGCCAAACCCTCAACCATCTCACCAGCCTCCCCACCCCCCCGCCAACGGTGGACGCCCAAAAAATATGCTAGTGCTAACAACATGCAGGTTGATCCTCCTCCAGCTAGCCCTCTAAAAGACTCACCTGTCCAAGAACAAGAGCATACCAATCATAGTGAGACAACCCACCCTACGGATCCCAATAACCCTTCTTTGCTTTTTTCCACAAGAATCTTCTCTTGTAGCTGAATTAAATTCTGAAACTTTTATTAATCCTAGTGCTTTCCCTCCAATTAATGCCCAGAATCCTATTGCCTCTTCCGGCTTACCCCAAAACTCTTAAACCAATGATAGAGCTCTCCCTCCTGTCAATGCCGAGAATCCTATCGCTTCTCCCGGTTTACCTCAAGGCCCAGAAAACAATGTTGCTCCCCTTGCCATTCATACTTCCCCTAATAGGTTTGCGGCGTTGGATGTTTTGGAGATGGAAGATGAAGATAATTCCTCTCTCAATGCCCTTAACCTCGAGCACTCCCAAATCCAATTAAGCCCACACAAAAGCCTCCTATTCCCCCTTCAGTTAGGCTCACTTGTTCCCAGGCTTTCAAGCCATCCAAGGGCACCTCTATCTAATTTTTTTTATGGATATTAACACTCTTTTCTGGAATATTCGAGGTATTGGAAATGATCCTTCAGTTAGCCCTCTCAAGCTTCTAGTCAGACTTCATAACATCTCTATTGTTGCTGTTTTTGAACCCATGCTTCAAAGGGAAAAAGTTGCTCTCATTACTCGTCGTCTGCGTTTCAGGTTCTCCGCTTCCAATTCGTCTAGTTCTATTTGGATTTTTGTTAAATCTTCTTTCATATGTCAATTAATTAATGAATCTACACAGCAAGTTACTTTACAGATTCATCATTTCACATGGCCTAAGGCACTCTCTCCTCACCTGTGTCTATGCTAAGTGCACAACTGACGAGAGGAAAGATCTCTGGGATGACCTACTGCATATTAGTTCTTCTTCTCCTTGTACTCCGTGGATTGTTGGGGGTGATTTCAACATTATTCTCCATCCCTCTGAAAAATCTGGTGGTGTGGGATGGGATCGCATTGGTGCCCTAGACTTTCATGCTTGCTTGGCTGCCATGGGTCTCTCTGATCTTGGCTATTCTGGAAGTGATTTCACATGGTGGAATAAGCGTGAAGGCAATGCTACTATCCATGAAAGGATTGATAGGGTTTTATGCAACACCGCTTGGTTGAATAGCTTCTACGCTACTTCTATTCAGTACCTTAACAGGACCTGCTCTGACCACTCTCCTCTCCTTACTACCATTTCCAGTCAGGCTGCTCGAGGCCCTTCTATTTTTCGTTTCCTTAATTCTTGGTTAAGCCATGCAACCTTCAAAGCTATGGTCTCCAGTGCTTGGAACTGCAACGTCAGTGGCCGGCCTATGGTTCGTTTCTCTCGTAAGCTCATAAATGTTAAAAATGCTTTAAAGTCCTGGAACAAAAATGTTTTCGGCAACATATTTGATAATCTTCGCAAAGCTGAGGAAGATGTGCTTGAGAAAGAGCTTTTCTTGGAGCTTAATGCTTCTTCTTCTAATAGAGAAGCCTTTATGGCTGCCCAAGCCAATTTACGGTCTTGTCTTTCCTGTGAAGAAAACTATTGGAAGCAAAAATCGAAGATAAAATGGATAAAAGAGGGCCAAGGAAACTCGAAGCTGTTCCACGCATCCGTTAAGCAACACCAGCGCCGGCTTTTTCTTCATTCTATTCACAACATGGAGGGAAATATCCTTACTTTTGATCAGGCCATCAAACAAGGAGCTGTTAATTATTTTATAGACCAACTCCAATATGAAGGTATCGCCAATACTTCCCTTAATATCGACATCATCCCTCGTCTTATTACGAAGGAATGGAATGCTCTCCTCATTTCTCCTCCTACTACATTGGAAATTAAATAGGCAGTTTTCTAATTAAGTGGTGACAGTGCAGCGGGCCCGAATGGATTTAATGGAAAATTTTATTCGCATTGTTGGGATATCATAGAAGAGGACCTTTGTGAAGCTATCCTTGAGTTCTTCTCAGGTTTTTTCTCTCCCGAAGACTTGGTCTAGCACTTTGCTTGTGGCTATTCCTAACATTGATAAACCAGTTTCATTTAAGGATCTTCGGCCTATTAGCCTATGCAATTTTTGTAACAAGGTCATTTCCAAAGTTCTCTCTTCTCGGCTGGCCTCAATTCTCCCACAAATTATTTCTGAAAATCAGAGCGCCTTTACCAAAGGCCGCATTATTCAAGACAATATCTTATTGGCCCAAGAATTAAAATGTTTTATGGGGAAAAGGGTTACAGGCTCCAACGTAGTTCTCAAGCTTGACAAGGCCAAGGCATTTGATAGAGTTTCGTGGCTATTTCTCATTATTGTGATGCGTAAGTTTGGGTTTCATGAGGTCTTTTTAGACCTTATTTGGCGGCTTATCTCTGACAACTGGTTCTCGATTCTCATTAATGGCAGCCCTACTGGGTTTTTTCCTCTACTCGTGGCCTCCGTCAGGGAGACCCCCTCTCTCCCAGTTTATTTATTATCTCTGCTGATTATTTTAGTCGGCTCCTTAATAATTTGCAGCATCAAGCTTCTTATTCTATCTATTCTTCCATTAGTGGATGCCCTGTCATATCTCATCTCGCCTTCGCTGATGACATAATTATTTTTTGCAATGGTAGCAAGAATTCTATCAAGCTCCATAAGGCAGCGATTAAACATTATGAAGAAGTTTCTGGCCAGCTTGTTAATGGTTCAAAGAGCTCCTTCTTCATGGCCCCTTCTGCAGACATAAATCGTATTTCGTTACTCACTAATACGTTGGGATTTGGAGCAGGAACTCTCCCCATTTCTGCCCCTAAGGGGGTGGCCCAGTGGTAGACATGGGGCTTCACAAAGTGTGAGGTCTCAGGTTCGATCCCTTCCCATGCCCCCTTAGGAAAAAAAAAAAAAAAAACTCTCCCCATTTCTTACCTTGGCTGCCCGCTTTTCTTTGGTCGTAAAAAGTGACATTACTTTGACCGTCCGTCTCCTTATTAAATTGCAGAATCGTATCACCTCTTGGTCTGAAACTTCCTCAATTTTGTCGGCCGCATCACTCTCATTAACCATGTTCTCCATTCCATCTCTGGTTATCAAATAGCTTCTATTGATCCTTCGTCGTCTGTCAGCAATTTAATTGACAAAATGTGTTCCAACTTTTTATGGGGTCAGTTGGATGGGAAAAAGAAAAGCCACTGGATCGCCTGGAAAAATTGTTGTCGGCCTAAAGCGAGAAGGGGGTTAGGCATCCACTGCATGACCGACATAACTAAGGCTTACGGGGTCAAACTTTGGTGGAAGTTTCGCACCACTAAAAATCTATGGTCCTCTTTCTTAAAAGCTCGCTATTGTCCTGATCAACACCCTATGCTAGCAGCCACCAATAAAGGGTCTCATGTTTGGAAAAGAATGCTGAAAGCTCGTGCCATTGCTGAGCCTAAAATCTTTTGGATTATAGGTCAAGGCCAATGCTCGCCATGGTTCGATAACTAGCTTTTTAACTCTCAGCTTATTAGGCCTTCCGGTTCAAGTAACACGGTGAGGGAGCTCCTTTGCGATGACTCGGTGTTGCCTCCTGCTGTGATGGATTTAATCAAGGCCCAACTGATATCTCTTAATAATTCCGAAGACTGCCCTTATTGGACTGCTTCCGCTTCAGGCAATTTCTCTCTCTCCTCCGTCTTTTCCATGATCAGTAATTCTCAGCCCAAGCTGTTTTCTTCAGATTTTATTTGGCATAAGGCCTTGCCCTCTCACATTAGTGTCTTCATCTGGCGGCTTTTTGTTCACAAACTTCCTTTAGATGAGGCCCTCTATCGCAAAGGTATCCCTCTGGCTTCCAGATGTCAATGCTGCGATGAAGGTAATTGTGAGACCTTTATGCATGTTTTTCTGCTCAGCAAATTTGCTTCCTCTATTTGGCATCATTTCCATAACCTCTTCGAGGTCCCCAATCAATCAGGTTCTATTCAGCAAAAATACTTCATGTGGTGGCTCCATCGCAAAGCTCTTCCCTTTACTTTGATTCCCTCTATCATTTTATGGCACATTTGGAAATCTCGCAACATGGCTGTTTTTGATAATCATAAGCTCCCTCCAGAAGTGGTTATAAAGAACATATCTACCGACCTCCATCAAATTCTCTTCGCAGCCAACTACCATATTTCTGCTCATTTAGGACAAGCTAATATTTTGCATGGATATAGAAAACGGGTCTTGATTCAAAAGGTGGCTTGGATTAATCCTCCCTCAGGTCGTGTTAAACTCAATTCCGATGGTGTTAGTCGAGGTAACCCGGGCGTTAGCGGAGGTGGTGGTATTGTCCGTGATTCTACGGGTCGTTGCATTTTCGCTTACTCTCAATTCTATGATGTTGGTTCGAACATGGTTGCTGAAATTAAAGCTCTTTTCTTTGGTGTGAAATGGCTTCATGACCAGGGCCATCACGACGCTATTATTGAAACGGATTCGAAGGTGATTTTTAACTGTTTCTCCAAAGGTCATAGATTACCTTGGGCCCTCTCCTATTATGTTAGAAATATTTTCCGGTTTCAAGCTAAGATGAGATTCACCTTTAGTCACTGTTTCCGTGAAGCCAATAAGGCCGCAGATAGTCTTGCCAATCTTGCCTTTAGTCTCTGTTAGAGGGATTATTTTACTTGACACATGTAATACCTCCTATATTAGGATCTTTTAACTTCTCCCTTAGTTGTATTTCCTTTTTTGAGGTAAGGCTCATTTGTCCCCCCGTTCAAAGGGTAAGGCTGGTTGTCCCCTTAAGTTTGTATTTCTTATTTTTTTATAAAATCTCGCAGGTACCGCCTTGCTTCCTAAAAAAAAAAAAAAAAGTAATTAAGGGATAGACTCATCCAAACATGTAATAATTTAATGCAACTACAAATGATATAGTGGAAGTATCATCTCCCTAAAATAATATAAGCATGTCTCATGTAAAATGATCTTACGAATGTCAATTCGTACAACGGAGGTTCACTCTTTCACAGCTCAACTTCTAACACACGGTGGACTGGTTAAGGAGAATTTGTCTTATAAAAAATATACATAAAATCGTCTTAACTAAGTTTTTACCTAATAATAAACTCTTTAATTTTTTATACATAAATTACAAAACTAGGTAACAAAGTGTTTATTTATACACATAAAATATTATTTTTCTTTTCATGTTATTTTAATGTTAGAACCAAATCTACTCTAAATTACTCACTCCGTTCCAAAATTATTATCTTGTTAATTCGATACACAGATTAAAGGAAATAATAGATTTGATTATTAATATTTATATAATATATAGTTTCTTTTAAATCCTATATATATATATATACATATATATATATATATATATATATATATATATATATATATATATATATATATATATATATATATATATATAACTCATAATTAAAATACAATAAAATGGGTAAGTGGATAAAATTAGGTGACCTTGGTTCGAGGTTGACAGATTATGGGCGGTCATCAATGAATCCCATTTTTGGGAACAAGCTACTCAAAGATAAATAATGGAGGACACTATTTCCATTATAATTTTTATTTATCCATTATATTTTTAATTGTTTGATTAAATAAATATATGTTTTGATAAAATTATCTCTTTTTAAGTTGACTAGTTATGCTATTTTCTTAATTACCTTAAAACATTATTTTTTGATCAAACATCAATGGATAACATAATTATTTTATTTATATTCTTAATATTTTAATTCTCAACAAACAAGGTACTTATTTTTTTTCGTAATAAATATGTTTAATCAATTTTTCTAATCACCCACTTTCATATTCCATTATCATAAAAATAATATGATTAATACATTTTCTACCATTTTAGATTATATTGGATATTTTATTATCAAAAATTAATATTCTACTTTAGTTTTAAAAATATTATTTTAAAATATCAACTCAATTATTATGGTAGATATTAAACTGAATATTGGTATCAATCAACTCAAGAATTAAATTTTTGAATCAATTATAAAGGTAGGCAAAATATTTAAATATTATGCTACTATTTCATATTATAATTTAACTATTTGATTATTTTACTATTACATTCTTTAAATTTCACTTTAAATTTTTTTCATAACCAATGAACATATATTTACTCAAAGTTTGGTAGGCAAAATGTCCTTACGATATTTTTTTTATTATACAATATAACTTTAGTCATAAAATTAAGGGAAAATTATCTTTTTGACCATCGTACTATTGCTAACTACCCGATTTGACCAACTACATTTCATAACTTTCAAATTGACCATCGTACTAAATAAGTTGATAGGTTTTGGTCCATACCATTAACGTGACATCCAAATTTTTAACGGGCGTGTTGAGTTAGACTAACTGAGGTTATGTCCTGCTTGCGTGGACTTTTTAAAATATTTTTAAAAGGTTCACACAAGCAGGACATAACCTCAGTTAGTCCAACTTAGCACGCCAGCTAAAAAATTGGATGTCTCGTTAACGGCATGGACTAAAATCTACCAACTTATTTAGTACAATGATCAATTTAAGAGTTATGAAATGTAGTTGGTCAAATCGGTAATTGGTAATAGTACGATGATAAAAAAGATAATTTTCCCTAAAATTAATTAATAAAGTCATTATAAAAAATAAAAATAATAATAGAATAACTATATTGTTCATAAATGTTTGAACTAAAAAATAATGTTAAAATATTTCAATATTTACCCTCCATATTAGATATTAACATATCGATTATCTTAACGCATTATTGTAATTATAATCAACTATAATATTAGTTATACATTCCACTTTTCAAACATGAACTCTTTAGATAGGAAATACGTCTCGCGTGAGAAAAATTGTCTAACGAATTATAAATTGTAATATGTATATCACTCTCTCACAACTCAGTCATTCAACACACATCAAGTCAATTTCGGCCCAATCATGATCAATTTTAGACATCCAGCGCCCAAGTTAAGGTGCATTGTCGGCCTACCAAAACCTATTAATTATCTAACTAAAAACAAACAAATCACTGACCAAACACATGTCGACCAGATTTTTAGGAGTTTTTAGGGATACCACCTCCCACGTGTCTGTTGGTATCAGGTTTCAGGATGCACATGATCAAGACAACTATGAATAATTTCATAAAATCTATTATGAGAATTGAGAAGAGAGATAAACTATAATGTTTCCCGCTTCCTAACAAAATGGTCCCGCTAATATTTTGCTTTTTAGTAATTTTCTTCAAAGTTTTAATTAAAGATAAATTGCACAATTAGTCCCTTGACTATAACGTTGTCTGCCATTAGTCTCTTACAATTTTTTTTTTATCAATTTGATCATAGGGTTTTTAAATATTCACGTGTTTAGTTATTTTAATGGATGCCGTTGAAATGTCGTTAAGTTTTTATGTGTCTCCCATGTGCGTTTGAGTAAAGGCTAAAATACAATCTTCAAACATAAACTATTCACAATTTGTAATTGAGTTCCTAAGATTTGGGAAAATAGCACAAAGCTTTCTTCCTCAATTTCAAAACCAAGAAAATGGACCAAATTTTCCGCTTCCCTGCCAAATATGATCCTAATCCAATCATATGAGTTGATAATTTCAATGAAAAATCAACATGCCTTTTAACCAGGAAAGAAAAAGAAATTATTTCTCTACTTAGGCCAAGATCCACAGTCTCGAGTCATCTTTCTCTCCTAAGTTTTCTCGCCCTAGATCAAGAATACTTAGGTCTAGTTCTAGTTAAATCGTCATCACCGTCTTCATCCCTCATTGTCGTCTCCATCTCCAGCCGGGCATCTCTCTGTTGATCCAAGCGCTCTCTCTCCATCGTGGATAATAGGGGTGAGCAGAGCTCGTAAATGTCATCAAGCCTGTTAAAAGTTTGTCAATACTCGGCCCACGAAGCCTGTGGGCTATACATGATGTTGGGTTTTAGATGAGTCAAATGCTCACTGTCTCGGGCACTACTAGGCCTTCAGTTGCTCCTACTCATTATGCCTGGCCCGACCCGTCATCTTTTATGATAAGTTTTTATTAATTTTAATTATAGGTCTGAACCAAATCCTATTTATTTAATTTAAAACTTAAAAATATAGTACTCTAACTGGGCTAAATTGGTGAAGTGGTGAAGCCTATTGCAGATTGCCCTTTCAATTTTCTTATAATATAATAATACATATAAACCTATTGCTAAAAGCCCAAGTCTAAAACCCTATTTTTTTAATTACTCAACCTCAAACTCAATCATCTATTCTCATGCTAGTCAATAACGTGTGACGTATCTTATTTACTTATTCTTAATTCGCGAGTCGTTAGTGAATTAATGGGTTAAGGCTGAAGCCCAAAGTATGAATAGTAAAACAGTAAAATTATGGAATAATTGTACACCAGTAACACTTTTGTAAAATTGTAACCCCAAAAGTTTCATATTTTTTATTCAATCGGTAAAGTATTTTTTCAAAATTTTGTTCCAAAAATGCTCTGAGTTTATTTTGTCCTATCTCTGTCTCTTTCACTTTATTCATTTACTTTCTCTTTTTTTTACTTTCCCATTCCCCCCCACACACATATACTCCCTCTCTCTCCTACTTACAATTACCCAGCAAACCTCCTGCTTCCTCTTCTTCCCTAATTTGCCGCCTTCTTGATCCAATCGGAGAGATATAAATGAAAGAAAAAGCCAACTGGGATTAGAAATGAAATAAATGTGGGGCTTAGACGCTTTTGTATATTTGAAAGAATCTTATTCTCCAGGCTTCAAAATTCACCACCCAATCATGGGATTTATTGTGGAGAAAGCAAGAGGATTTACCAATTTTTTCTTGTCCAAAGATATCACAGTAGCAGCAAATGGCTTCTCTTCTTCAGATGGTGTACGACGCATCAGTTAATTGGACCGAAAGGTTTCCATGTGGGCGTATAAGGTTTAGATAGGCATCGAAGGTTTCGATGTGGGCGTCATTGCCTCCGATGTAGGCATCGTTGCCTCTGAATTCCATTTAGATAGATAGCTAAAAGAAGTTGTTTGAGCTCGGACAAGGAAGCGATGAACAAGAAGAATTATTCTTTCTTTCACTAGCAAAAACATCACCATTATTCGGATATAATCAAATAGAGTGTTAGTAGCTTTGAGCAAACACAAAATTAAATTAGTAAAAAGAATTGTGCAAGGGGCAGGTGGAGCGATTACTGGGCTTGGGGTGCAGCTCCCATAGGCCATTTTTTAGAATCGATGTCCGAAATTGATGAATGACGCCCAAATTGGAACATTGGCTTTGTGTGCACGCATTTCCTTCATTAAGGGTATTTTTGTCTTTTCCCCCGAAAAAGTGCACTGTAGCGACTTTAAAAAAATAACGATGGACGTTTGCGGTTATAATTTGGCCGCATGGTACTGTCCCTATTATCACCCTAAAATTATTTAAAAACATGAACATATGGACTGAAGCTCGTGCCTGCTCGTGCCCGCCAACGCATGTCCTTTAATGCCCGTGGCCTAATTAATAGTACTGGACTGTTAAATCCGACGCCCACTACTTGATGGGCCCATATTGGGCATTGCTAATGCCTGCGGGCTTAGGGCCTGTGCACACCTCTAACGGGTAAAACAGGGCCTTGTGATGGCTCCCCACGGCTCCAACCCTCTCCCTCTCTGATTTCTTTTCTAGCTTCAGGCATCAAATTGGATCCCTAATTCTCAATTTCAATCGCCGCCACACCAAACCTAGTTTCATCTCTATCTCCAATCACCTTCCTCAAATCTGGAGAAGGCAGCATCCTCAGCTTGATTCCGCAGCTCGTCAACTCCGGTGTGTCACTTTTTCTCGCACATCCACTGTAAATCCGAATAATAGGTTTGAATTTGGATCCCATCTATCAATTTTAATTAAGATCTTCCTATTTTTCTATGTGTCCAAGAAAGAAAGAGAGAACGATAGAGTTTGGCTTGACAAATTTATTTAATTTCTTTTTCTTTCCTAGTTAAAATGGCATTTGATTTTTTGATGAAATCATCGGTTCATATGATTCGATTTGGATCATATTTGGCGGAGAGGGGAAAATTCTTGTTATTTTCCCAGTTTTGAATTCGGGGAAGAAGGCTTGTGGTATTTTTCCAAACTATAGGGACTTGATTACAAATTGTGATTTAGCTTATGTTTTAGAAATTACATTTCAGCCCTTAGTGAAATACACGTGGGAGGCACATGGGAAACTTAACGACATACATCAAAAGGACTGAGCGCGTGACTATTTCAAAGTCTTAGGACCAAATTGGTAAAAAAATTTGTTAAGGGACTATTGGCGGAGAACGTCTTAGTCAAGAGACCAATCATGCGATTTTACCCTTTAATTAATTTTCAGCTCACTTTATTCTTAAACCGGAGGAAAACCATATTTATGTCGGCACACGCCAAGAGCAACACATGTCCCTACTTGCTATTGTTGGCCTGGATTATCATTACTTCCCTCCATCTCAAAATTTTTGCCCTGCTTTCCTTTTTCGTCTGTCTCTAAAAAATTGTTGTGTTTGAAAGTTTTCTTTGTAAGAGAACAATTTTTCTATTTTACCCTTACTTTGTAATCTTACCATGACTATGTGTCACATGCACATGACTTTAAAGTAAACTACAAACTATATCAATACTAATAATCAAGTTAATTATTGTTTGTCTTAATTCATGTGTCAGGTCAAACAAGATAATGATTTTGGGATTAGTTTTAACAATTTCGGCCATGAAAGTGACGTTGGTTTGATTGTTTGCCAGCTAAAATGACTTCATTGTGACTACCCTTCGGCCTTTTTCTTGACTAAGAGCATCTCAAAAGGATACTTCATCCCTTCAAACTAGAGCAAAAGTCTCATTTTTCTTCTCCAAGGGCAGCTTCATCCCTTGCTTCATTTTGAAGACCCCTTCCAGCCACTTAAATTTGGCACACACTTTGAAGGGTCTTCATCTTCTGTTTTGTTTAAATAACTGATGTAATTATCGTTTTGTTTGATCAGACACACCATTTAAAAAAATTTAATTGATTGTCTTTTAAATATGAGTGATAACCAAGTCGGTCCCTTTTATAACATTTACAACCAGTATAATAACTGATATTTGTTTTTAACCGCTAAAGGACACTTTTTGGGGTGAAAGGATGAGTATACCCTTAATTAAATCTTGCAAAATGGACTTTAACGGTTTAAAAAAAAAGAGATTTAAGCGGTTATAAATCTTTCAAAGTAGACTGCCCGCAATTCATCCTATAAAAATTTGTGTAATATGTAGTTTTTGGCATTGTGCATGTGTCTATAATTGAAGTATAAAGAAAAAGTAAGAGTAATTGGTAAAAGTGTTTTATTTAAAAGAAAAGTAAGAAATACGACAATTATTTTGGAACCGATAAAAAAAGAAAGTAGAAAATAATTATTTTGGAACAAATGAATTAATTATCAATTTAAAAAATTAATTTGGCCAAGATAAACAAAGTATATTGGGTGATAACCAGCAGGTCCCATATGATGAAACTATAACAAAAAAAGTCATTCTTATTTGTTTTCAACCGCTAAAGTACACTTTTGAGAATAAAATAACGAAGAAACCCTTAATGAATAACAAACACACGCACAAAGCCCGCGTCCAAACTTCAGCATCACATAGAAAAATCAGAGCGTCACAATGGAATACTGAAGTTCCAACCAAATTAGGTATCAGAAAGAAAATTCCTTGCATCGAAATGCAAAACTGAAATTCCCCTTAAACTAGGCATCGGAAATCAAAGACAGTGCATCGTTATGGGTTAAAGTATGTCCAAATCTATAACCAATTGAAATATGTCCAAAATTTTGAACCTCATTGTAATGTTTAGGCATCGTGAAACATAATTGAAGCCTATTCAAATTGGGCATCGCAATTTAAACTTAAGGCATCGAAAGCAGAATTGAAGTCTATGCAATTTTGGAATCGTATTGTAAAAATACAATACCAATTACCAAATTTCAAGTCTGCTTTAATTTGGGCATCGAAACAATGCAATGTTTTATTTAATATTTTTATTAAATCTTCTTTTATAAAACAATGGAATGTTTTATCTTTTTTTATATTTTTATTAAATTAGAAAAAAACGATTACTAATTAAGTAACACCGAGACATGATTGGGAGAAACGATGTCTAATTAAGTAACATCGAGACATGATTAGAAGAAACGATGCCTAATTAAATAACTGCGGGGCAGGATTTGAAGAAATGATGCCTAATTAAGTAACACTAAGGCAGGATTGAATGAAACGATGCCTAATTAAATAACAACGAGACATGATTGGAAGAAACGATGCCTAATTAAGTAACACCGAGACAGTATTGGAAGAAACAATGCCTAATTAAGTAACACTGATGCAGGATTGGAAAAAACAATGCCTAATTAAGTAACACTAAGGCGGGATTGGAGGAAACGATGCCTGATTAAATAACACCGAGACATGATTGGAAAAAAACGATGCCAAATTAAATACCACCAACACAAAATTCTTAGTATATCGCGGTGCAAATTTTATACCTAGCTATTGAAATTATGTGCAATTTTGGAATCGTATTGTAAAAATACAAGACCAAATTTCAAGTCCGCCTTAATTTGGGTATCGACATGCAAAAATTGAAAATAAGATTAACAACCATCAGAATGAGAATTGAAAACATGTGATTGAGACTTCGACAATGTTGGGCGAGTGATGGGAAGAGTAGTTCCATTTGTTCTTCCTTTTTGAATCCGTATTGGAATAGGGGAATCAACATAAAGAATCGATTTGGTGCAGTTTTCTTTGTGATTAAAATCAAAATGCTTTCAATTGTAATACGCAAAGGAGAAAGAATGAACAATTCAAGGGTTTTATTATAACATGATTTTCAAGCAGCCTCTCAATCAGAGTTTTTATTGGAATACTACAGATAGGGGTGACAATTCGTGTTATCGTGTCGTGTTCGTGTCTCATTATCGTGTTTTAACATTATCTATCTTATTTGATCATAAATACAACAATAAATATTAATTTGAATATATTAACAATTTCGTGTGTTTCGTGTCGTGTTTCGTCTGTCGTCTTTGGCTTATCGTGCCATTTGTCTCATCGTTTTATAATCGTGTCTTATTGGTTCGTAACGTGTGCGAACAACCTAACTACAGAGATGAAAGGCAAATGCAGAAAAGATAAAAAAAAATTAAATAAATTTGAATTCGATTTAAGTTGAAAGAGAGAATGAAAGAGAAAAGAGTATTTTTGAAATAAATTTTGAAAAACCACTTTACTGATTGAATAAAAAAATAGAAAATAGGGAGTAGATCCGTTAAACTTTACAAAAATATATTTCCTCAAATTGGCCCAGTTGATAATAGTGGAGAAGAATTAAATGAAGGCCTATGCCCAAACAATTAGATCGTCAATATAAATTAGCTCTACAGGCAGCTGGGTCATGGTAACTATTCGTTTGTCAGGCCAGGATAGGGTAGGGTCCAGGTCCAGGTTCAGGTCCACATGTGGCTTTTTAACATTTCAACAATTGGCAGTTTGCCACGTTAGCTGTTCCACGAGCTTTACAGTTTTTTCTGGTTGTTGTTAGTTAAAAGGTCTTTGAGGTTCGGGCCCACGTTGTAGTGGACCGGTAATGCGCGGGCTCGTTCCCGCCAACCCCACCATTTGTACCCTGCCGACTCATTTTCCACCGTTTTTATAAAATGCCAAAATTTGAAAAAGACGATGTTATAATTATTTTTCGTGAAAAGTAGGTTACATATGTGTCTTACAGCTTAATCGATTAATGCCTATTATGATGAGTTATATGTGAATTTGTCTATATAAAATATCCTTAATACGGTATTTCTTAAGTTTTACCGCTAATTTTTTTTTTAAACTATATCTACCATATATTGCTGTACCGACTGTGAAAGGTTGACGTCTTACAAATTATAATCAATAAGGCGGTTTGCAAAAGACTACTCATTTATAAAAGTAGTTATTTGACTCGAATGTATTAGAAAAAGAAACTTGATTCTATTATAAATACTACACATTTCGGCTAAAAAATATATTGTTTTGTTTCTTAAAAAGAAAGTTACAAACAAGACATTTTTTGGAACATGCAAAAAATAAAGAAAAAATGACAATAATTTTGAAACAGAAGGAGTATGATAGCATGTATTTTTTTTTAGGATATTCATGTGAACTTGGTTCTAGTCAATTAAAATAGAAATCAAATTAAGAGTAAAACTATAAAAGGGAGAGACTATTTTCACTATGACTTTCTCTTATCCACTACATCATAAATAATAACATTAAATTAACTCTTTTTTGGACGAAATTACCCTAAGATTACCTACCAATTATAATAACTTAACAAATTACCCATATTACCCTTCATGTTTATTTTTTATTTTTATGGATGCTTATCCACTACATCATTAAAAATAATTTTTGATCAACTCTTTTTTGAACAAAATTACCATAAAATTACCTTTCAATTGCTTGTTTTTTAATTTTTTATTAGAGTAAAATACGGCTATGATTAGTGCAATTTTTTTTAGTTTTTGTTTTACTAAGTACAATGGATTTAACAAATGAAAATAAACAACTAAGCTAATCACTCTTTTATATCTAAAAATAAACAATAAAATTCATTTAAAAATATACGACTACAAACCTAACTAGAATCGTAAAAACAAAACTAATAATTGAAAAAAATAGTTTCAAATTAAAAAAACGGAAAAAGATATAGAAAAAGAAAAACAATAGTAACCAACAAGACTGTATATACATCACAATAAGTCATATCTATGCAACTCATCTATTAAAGTAATGCATGTTATTAAAGCCTCAAAATACGGTGAACCGATAGAAATAAAGTACTATAAGTTACACATATCTCGTTGTGAAAAATATTACGTCGATCAACCTTTACGTTATTATTTTCCTTCTAACGTAAGGAAATATAGTCAATGATGACATTTTATCAGTAACAATGAAAGCTGAAAATAATCTTATAACAAGTCTTGATTTTAACATCATAAAAACTTAAATGAACAAGGTCAAAAATGAAAGGAAAAAATCCGTAAAAGGAATGGTCTTGCAACATAGCGAATCCTGAAGCCAAATGTAACCAGAAGCTCTCGCGCATGATTTTTAATCATCTCTAGCTATCAACTAAAAAATGAACACAAAAACAAATTAATAACCTAAAAATATAAATCTAACAAAAAAAGAACAAAAAAAAAAAGCTGATATGTAATTTTATTTACATGTACGATACATACAACGATGACCAGTATGGAAATATTATTTTAAAATGACAATAAAGAATGTGGAACTTATGAAAAATGTATTATATGCATCATTCTTGATTTACCTTGTCATAAAAATGATAGGGGGAAAAGACGACATTTTAAAAAAAACAATAACGAACTAAATAAAGAAAATTTACTGAATTAGCTACGTAGTAAGTTAGTGATTGAGTCATCGACTGATCACTTCAATAATTTCTCACGAAATGTGGGAATTGATGTTGATGGTAGTCTGTAGAAGGAGATGATGGAAGGAGGCAGTAGAATGTTATATCATAATATACTCTAGGGTTAGCGTTAATTTCTTCACATGCCTATAATTAGATTTTTATTGTATTTAAATATCATCGATAATTGGCGCCAATTAAAGGGTAATTTTGAAATAGTAAATATGTGTTAAAAACTCCTTAAAATGTCAAAGGATAAATTTGTCTATTTACACTAGATATAGTGGATAAACAAAAATAACAGTGAAAATAGTTTCTCCCTAAAAATATGGTCTACAAATGGGAGATAGACTCATTTTTAGTATGGACTAGATAGTATTTCTCTTCCTATTAGGTGTAAAATAAATATTGTTGAAATATACAGAATACACAGTGTCATAATATATATACATTTCTTTATCTTTTCATAATTTATATTTTTAAATACCTTTACACACACACACACACTCTTATAGATATTTATTTTAGAAAAAATATTTATATCAAAAAGTCCATTCAAGAGGCTCAAAAGTTAACAATCCTAATGATATTTGGAAGAAAAACCTTTTTTTTTCTTTCAATAATGATAGTTAAACTTTTCCTTGTTGTATAAAGTAGCGTGGTAATAAATTTTAGGGATAAGTGTACCATTAGTCCCTGAACTTTGGCCAAGCACATCATTAGTCCCCAAACTTTCAAAAGTTTCACCACTGACCTAAGTAGACCTTTTTTGCTCATCAGAGGTCCCTAGCCCTAACGCCGTTAGTTTATTTTCGTTAAATGAACATGTGCCACTCACATGCACAAAATAAGGGAGTTAAGTGTAACATTATCAAAATATGGGGTAAAGACGTAAAGTATAACATCATTAAAAAAATTTCTTTTTTCATTTCTAATTTTTTTCCCTAATCTGTTATATGTTATCTCTTCTTCCTGGCCTACTGGGCAATTCCGGCGATGGTGCCGCTGCAGCTCATCAAGCTCGCGAGTGGTGGCGCGGCGATGGAAGGTGGTGGCGGTGGTGGGTTAATTAGCGGTGGATTTAGTGAGGAAGAAAGAGGGAGGATGGAAGAAGGTGAAAGGAATTCGGGTGGAAACAACTCATCTCTAATTTTGATACTCTTGTTCTCTAATTCGGGTGAAGGAATTTATTTCAAGTTCAACCTTCATCTCTCTCTCTCTCGCAACAACTTCATAACTGAAAAGAAAAATAACAGAAAGAGTTTCAATTTCAGTATTCAGAGATGCAGCAACAAGGAAAACGTGACGATGTAATTGTTTGCCCCAGCTTTAACAGCTACTCTGCTAATGAAATAATAGCGACCGCCGCCAGAGTCGGCAATGAATTTGACGCCGAGGAACACTACTACTTGGGAAGCCTTGAAGAGGATGATGATTTTGAGTTCTCGGTATCACGTGGTGATGAGACTGTTACGGCTGATGAATTTGTTTTCGACGGTCCCATTTTTCCTGTTTTTAATCGCCATCTTTCTAAAAATGATGATAAAGGTGGTGAAATTAGGAAAGATGAGGACATTTCGAGTATTAGAAATCCCTTGAAGAAGTTGTTTATCGACGATCGTGAAGAGCGTTCGTCGACTTCGTCATCGGAAGCCGACGAAATGGAACCGATACCGGAGGGAACTTACTGTGTTTGGAGGCCAAATTTAGTTGAATGATCGCCGGATAGATGGAAGAAGAGTCCTTCCACTGGATCTGGATCTAGATCTAGATCAGGATCGAAACGGTGGAAGCTTCGTGATTTGCTCAGATGAAGTAATAGCGATGTGGAAGGAGGTCGGACACACGGTCGAATCTGGGACTAAGGTGGAGATTTTCCATGAGTCGAACACTTTGTCAAGAGGCCGGATCCCCTTTTTGAACTCGAGGAGTGATCGGACATGGTCGTCGACGGTAGAACAGGAGGAGAGAGGAAGTAAGAGGAAGAGGAGGAGAGAGCGACAGTAGTCGGAGGAACTGAGTCAAAGTGAAACTCATTGGCGTCAGACAAACAATGTCAAGCGAGGAGGGAGAAACCGGAGGACGGTGGCCGGAGGTTGGGGGATCTGGGAAGAAGAAGTTTGTCTTAAGAGGAGAGATCGACTGGCGAAGGGAATTGGAGGGATTTGTTCTTTATTTTTTCTTTTCGTTTTTTTTTCCCACACTGAACAGAGTCCTCCTTCTTCTAAAAAATTCATTTTAGTCCTTATCAATTGCACGTGAGAGACACATGCTCACTTAACGGAAAAACACAAACGGCGTTAGGGCTAGGGACCTCCGATGAGCAAAAAAGGCCTACTTAGGTCAGTGGTGAAACTTTTGAAAGTTTGGGGACTAATGATGTGCTTGGCCAAAGTTCAGGGACTAATGGTACACTTATCCCTAAATTTTAATTTGAATAAGGATATTTTGTAAGAAAATATTGGTCTTGTTAAATGGTTGTGATGAAATTTTTGGTTTCTTAGGTAGTGTTTGGTAACATTTCTATTTATTTATTTATTTTTGTTTCACATGTTTCTGTTTCATTTTGTTTCTATTTCTTTTTTATTTTGGATAAGAAACAAAAACAAGTTTGATAGCCGTTTCTATTTCTATTATGAAAAAGAAACAAAAGCTAATCATTTTTTACAAACATTTTTATTTCCTTTCATAAAGTTATATATATATTTTTTCAAAAAAATTAACACATTACGTATAACTTTGATAATAGTATATTATATCCAATTCGAACGGGTAGAATAATAATTCATATGATTTCATCTACTATTAAAAAAATGTGGATAAGCAACTTCTCATCCGTTGGGTTGGGTTGGAACGGGTGATGAGTCGAAACTTATTAGAACCTGCATATCAAACTGATTTAAACGAGTTATGTGTTAAAACGGGACGACTTGTCTTAATCCAGATTTTCTCCCAAAATTTCATAATTTTATAGAGTAAAAGCTATCGGGTCAAAATGGGTAATGGATTTGACACGCTTTAACTCGACCCGTTAATATTTTTTGATCAAAACAGGTTACACGTGCAATCCAAAAATATTAACGGGTTCGGTTTGGTCGGGTGGATTAACGAGTTCAGGGTTGTAATTGTCAGGCTTAATACACACACACACACACACACACACACACATATATATATATATATCAAAGTTCGAAGGCTAGACCTCATTTAAGTTGACCGATCTTGACTCTTCTAAGTTTCGAAAAAGAATCATTTCTCTTAAAAAAGAAACAATTTTTTTTTCATTTCTAAATTTTGAGGAATAATGAGAAACGTTTCTATCAGAAATAGAAATGATTGTCAAACGCATTTCTATTTCTATTTTTCACAAAAAATTAAAAATAGAAACAAAAATATTCGAAACGAAATGGTTACTAAACAAGCCCTTAATAACCTTATAAGGATATATAATTGCTAATGACAAGTTGGGATATTTCAAATTTTTAGTTTCTCAACCTGAGACAGTTCTACTACTGAGCCACACCTTTCGGGGATGTTGGCTAAGTAGTTAGCTCATATATATGTTTCCTTCCCTCAACGTGTGATGCAAGGTGCAACCAGTCGAAACATGAAGGGCTTTGAGGTTCGTTAGCATTCACGTCGATGATAAAATGATGTCGACCATAAAATATAAGGTGGTCGTTAAGGACCATACAAGATATAATTTGATCATTCTGAACAATCCCAAAATCTTTGTAGACAGAGCTAATTATTAGTTCCCAACCACGGGTCGAATGAAATCCGAGACATAAATAAGCTAATAAAAGAATAGAAAGAGCTTTGGTTGTGTCACTTAAATTATATAGGAATTCCTGAGCCCAAGAGTTAAGAATAACAAGTTCTTTATTACCCAAAATAGAATAACCACTTAGAATAACAAAAGACGATTGTAGTTTCTAGTGTACATTTGAGATGCCAACTTTGTAGCATTGCCCCTAAGGGGGTGGTCCAGTGGTAGACATGGGGGCTTCACAATATGTGAGGTCTCAGGTTCGATCCCTTCCCACGCCTCCCTTAGGAGGGAGGGGGGAGGAAACTTTGTAGCATTTGTGCTTAGCCATCCCTCCATGGTGTTGACCTTATGACCTCAATTGGTACATGGAAATAGAATCAATTTTGTGGAATCGATTACTAGTAATGGGATTTCACATAAATAGATGAGAAAATGATTCCTACACAATGTTTGATATGGTAAATGAATGTGATTGCTAATACAGTAAAAAATATAATTCATAATCAAAAAAATTCAATGGAAACAACAAACTAGCGTCCAAATCGATCTAAAATTTGAGACTACGAAGAAGGTTTAAAATTCTAGTTATCTCAATCAAATGACTAGCATTGAGAACATTGTTGTTGATTACAAAGAGTCACCACTAAGCAATTAGTTCAGTATTATTTGAAACTAATTTCTAGGTTTAACAATTAGGGTTTACTTGGCTTTAAATAAACAAAAGAAACAGATTTGGAACACGATCGAAACCATTCAATTAATCATTATTACCAAATTAAATAAGATGTAAAGAGATAGAAAAACCTTATAAAGAGCTGAAGAACAATGATCACGAGGAAGAGTAAAAGGAACAATCATAAAATAGTTGGGACCAAATGAATTTATAAATATAGAACAAATATTTGCCATAATAGAAGGATATAATTGTCCATTTATTGATTCCAACTATTAAGAATCCAAATCTCACCACCTCCAATAGAATTGTGATTATATAAATTTTAGCAATCAATTTTAAGATTTCAATAATCAATTTCCTTTCTAAATAAAATTATGACAACACCAAACGCTATTAATTAATTCTATATAAAATTAATTGCACATAATTGATTCCATTTATGAGTATCAATCGAGGCCTAAATATGGGAAATAAGATACAGTGCCAAATAATTACTAGTATTTTCTCTTCTATGATAATTTGATGCAAAAGCCCATGCCAAATATGAGAAATAAGATACAAATAGTACATGTTTAAAAATCTACTAATTAGAAGATATATTAATATCATTTGAGTTGGTCATAATTATAAAATATTTTAGCCCAAATGTTTATATTATTTGTATGAGCAGTGACGGATCTAGGAAAATTTTAGTGGGGTCACAAACTTTTTCTTTCATCAATGTTCACATTTGTTATAATTTGCAATCCGAAACAATTGAAATAAGATGGCACAATAACTGATTGAAAATAATGTGGAAATAAAATAGACAAAAATTTACGTGGTGCAGGAAATTCCCTACGTCCACTAGTAAAGGCAACAAAAGATTTCACTAATCAATCGGAGATAAAAAAAATACAATAGTTGTAACTCAACAAATACCTAAAACCCAAATCCCAATTATACCCAAAGAACAAATCGAGAACTCAAGCGATTAAACGAGAACTCGCAAAATGGCATACGGGGAACGAACAAGCTGCTACTGCTCTTCTTTTTTGGCATGTCTTCAAAGTGCTAGAAAACCCACTATATATATACTATCTCCAAGTGGGCTGAAAAGCCACCCCGAATCCAATGAACAACCATGCAACCCCATGAACATACCATGCAACCCACTAAGTTCAAGCCATAAAACAACAACATCCAATTCCTTGAAACAACCATATGTTTCCTAACCAGGATTTTGTAACAATGTTAATGTTTTCACCTTCAAATTTCAAAACTATAATAATTACAATAGTAATGATATGTGTATTTGATGAATACTTAAAATAATACACCTAATGATGTGGCATTGATGGACCTATTTTAAATTTAATCACTAACTCAATGTTTAACTAAAACATTGGTTAAATTTTAATCCAAAAAGTTTTTTTTTAAACGTAAAACAGTAAAAAGCTAAGGTTGCGATTTATGTCCAAACAGCCATTTTGCTTCTCCTTCTTCACCAAGCGTTGACAACTACTACCTTCTCCTTGCACCATCCACAGCAATAATACAGTTATACAGACCAACCAATGGGCTGTGCCAATATCGAATAATGGTATCTCGTAGCTAAGGAAGCAAATTCAAAGAGCATATTATGAATAAAGAAGTCTTAGAAAAGTCATTCAATTTCCACTAAAAAAATGAAGCATTTATAGTTTCCCTACTCTATCACCTTTCCTTTGAAGTGAATGGCTTAAGAGCTTCAATTCTAGGAGCCAACTGGTTCGATGGATTTCTGTTTTGCATTCCTTCTTTTTTCTTTTTGCTGGTTGTGACAAATTGATCGAAGACTCAACTATGAGTTGGCCAAGGGAATGAAATAGGCAAGATTCAATGGTTTTTCATGGGTAGATGGTTGTGATCTCTGCATCCCCACCCCAGGCATGGAAGAAGTGAAAACGGGAAGAAAGAGAATAAAAGCTCGATTCGCAGCCCTAGCTTTTACAGTTTTACATTAAAAAAAAACCTTTTACGATTGAAATTTAACCAATGTTAGTTAAAACAATGTTAGTTAAACATTGAGTTAATAATTAAATAAAAAATGAGATCCATCAATTAAGTGTATTATTTTCCGTACTCATTAGGTACCCATATCATTATTCTATTATGAATAAGGGAGACTTAGAAAAGTCATTCAATCTCCACTAAAAAAATGAAGCAGTACGTTATCAATTTCCCTACTCTGTCACCTTTCCTTTGAAGTGAATGGCTTAAGAGTTTCAATCCTAGGAACCAACTCAACTCGTTCGATGGATTTCCTCTAATAACAATTAACAAATCCCCAAGCTACTAATGCAAAGAATGTAACATAAATAAACTAACATAAATTTAATAAAAAGAAACCTAATTTCGGATATAAGTTGAATAATGAAGAAACCCAACAGATAATTCAATTAAATTAAATTTTATCAAATAGTTCAAATAGAAGCTCAACTAGAGCTCCAATGTTGTTTTCCTATATCAATTCATCAAACTCATTTTGATCTAAAATTAAAAGCTCTAATTTTGTATCAAAATATGGGTACTTAATGACGTGACACACTCTCATTGGTTGGAGTGGTAGGACCCACAAATTACTATGAGAGTATGTCACATCATAGAGTACCCATATTTTAATGTAAAATGAGAGTGACCCTAACATTAACATTGTCTTTTTAGATAAAATAAAGACGGAAGAGATAGAGTGTTTCTTCCCAAATAATAATTGAATATCTAGCTTCAATCCACGTCCTTTTCAAGTCATCTGCCCAAATCGACAAAAAAATAGGAGTATTTTGGGCAAAGAAAGGAGTGCTGCAGTTGTTAGGGTTCGGATTTGGCTGTGGCTTTGGCCATTTGACGTGATATGTTGAGAAAGTGCTTGCTCGGCGTGAGAGAGAGAATGAGTGTGCATGTCGTGTGCAGGTGACCGGTCACCTAAGAAGGGAAGAAAGAAATTTGAATGGGGACACTATCCAAAACTACGTCGTTTTTGTAACGTGAAATTAATAAATATCAGTGGGTCTTGTTCCCCAACCTCTTGCCGTGCATCTGCCATTGTATGAGGTAAAGTTGAAAGATCAAGCCCTAAAATAGTATAGTAGACTCCTTGCAGTCATTGCACATAGAGTAACTCATTCTCTAGAAACCCCAAATAAAGCCGATCGCAGCTGAGGGAATTAGAAAGCAAAAAAGAGGAGTCTAGGAAGTTTTTTTTTTATCTAATTCGAGATGGTGGCTGAAAAGAAGGAAAACAGAAACAAGAAAAAAGAGCAAATCAAAAGCATTTTACGAAAAAAAAAAGAGAGGCAAAGAGTGAAAGAAATGCCACAAGCAGTGCCAAAGGCACTCTAAGGAACTGTTGTGTTCCACTAAACATGCTACTGTTAATCAACTGCTATTCCCTTAAAACTCATGACATAATTTTCAGTTTCATTTAATTTCAAACCCAAGAAGAATCTGTGCTCAGATTGAAAAACTGAGTCTTTTGTTCGTGAATATGCATCGCAGCAGGTACCTACCGGAGCCAGGTTTGTACGAATACCAGGCACAGAATCGAGGGAGCATCCTAGAGGTCTACATACTGTGACCAAAGTTGATACAGGTTCCCTCAGCAACACAACACTCGGATTCAGAGATCGTGTGAAACCGAGAGCTTTTCAAACAGCTTCCACCAAAAAAACATTAGGGACCACTAGTAGATATTGATTATACATTGCCCTATTGGTTGCAATTTGCACTTAGAAACTTGTACCAATTTCATCGGGTACATACAAATTCTCAATAGCAGCCTGTAAAAGACATGGGATGAGTAAGTCTAGAATATCTTTGGTTGGGGACCATGAACTCAACATCATCTGCATATGGCTAATATATATCAGAGAGACTCGAGATATTTATGAGAGAAGTTCAAAAGGAACCTAGAAAGAAGTGTTAGCTTTTATATGCTTCTTCCCACATCGCAACCACTAGCAATGAGAAAATGCACATAGGGTGGTAAATGAAACAGATATTTGGGATAAGGTGAGGTTCATGTAACTTGTGTTAGATACACTTGGTAACATATATGGCTATTATTCACGCATGATAAATGAAAAGGGCATTGGGGGTTGCCAAAAGCCTAAAACTCTCCCCCGTCCCTAGTTTTTTAGGTAAAGATTGATGCATAATTTCCACATCGCCAACCATGTCCATCTCTATTATGCTTCTTCTCCGGAAGAAATACGCACAATCAAATTGCACTAGCATGTTAATTCCCTACTTGATTGCTGAAGTTCGAAGGCATCCTTATTTTACTTCAACTGAAAATAAAGGCGTCATTCTCATAGTAAGGGAAGAGAGTATTTGAAGTATATCACCTTAATAATAACAACATCTGTAGCAGACGGTTTCAAATCCTGAGCTAATCTGAAATGAAGCATAGCCTTGTCATACATATGACGCCATTTATAGATCTTGCCCATCAAGCATATATATATGCCACTTTCACGAGAAGTGCTTTCTTTCAGTTCCTCTCAAATATCTAAATCTGCATAAACATTTTCCAAGCTCACAAGTATGCTATAGGCTTCTGATAAATAGGAAGAGGGTTCTTATTATCTGCTATAATTAATAGCCTTCTCCACTATGACTAAAGCTTCCTGATATCTCTTTAAGATTTTAGTCTGAAACGAAAAAATATAATCAGGTTTTACAGAAAACAACTTCTACAAAATGTTTTAACCTTTAAGACATGTAGATCAACCTTCAAGGCATGAAAAGCAATCCCAAGATATGACATTATTGAAAGACAGTCATCTCAACCGAAGTCAAAGGAAAAAGTTCAACAGTCCACATCTATCTAATCTCTATAATGAACATCATCTTGGGGTAGATATTAATCTTTATCTTCTCTCACATGGTATCAGAGCTTTTCAGGCTCACACCATGGAAGACTCAACAACAATCTCCCAAACCAGTCCATCCAGTTCCAAAACCAACTACAATGGCCACTCCCTACCCGTTTTCTTTAACCCACAGTCCCTTATGGCAAATTGTTTACTTACTCAAGAAAACTATCTAAACTGGTCAGCCCAATTCCTTGCCGTCCGCCGTACCTTCTCACTTGAAAAACTCGAAGACGATGTCACTGACAACCCAACCTATCTCAAATGGCTCGAAGCAACCAGTCTTGTGGTCGCCTGACTGTGAGCATCTGTTACCGCTCCTATTCAGCCTCATCTTGCTAATGTGAAGTTTGCCTCCATAGCATGCGATCTTATCTCAAGAAAATTTGTTGCCACCTCTGCTGCTCATGTTCGTAATCTTAGACAGAAGCTCCACAATTTAAAAAGGGAACCCGAAACCTCTATTTTTGATTACCTCCTTGAGGCAACAACAATATCCAATTCCCTTGCCACTGTAGGCATCATTGTCTCTGACGAAGAATTGATAGAACAAGTTCTCAATGGACTAGCTAGTGGCTGATTACAAAGAATCTCTCATCCTATAATCAACACCATGCCACAAATATATTTGACTTCCCTGACCGTCATCTTCACGAAGAAACCTTCCAAAAGCGCTACTTCTCTCTCACCCTAACCTCTAGTACAACTCTTCTAGCCAACAAAAATGACAACACCTCCTCAACCAACAACAACCCCCGAAATCCCAACACTCACACCACATCACATAATTTCTCAAACTATGAACATAACTCTTACAACTACCGTGGCAATAACTCCCGCTCTCGTGGAAATTTTCAGGGTCATGGTAGAGGTCGCAGTCGTGGCCGCACAGGAAGAGGACATCCACTTCCCTACCAACCACCAACTTTCCCTTCCAACATTGATACATCCACACCATGTCAAATCTTCAATCAATCCGGACACACCACCGACATATGCTATCACCGTACCAATACAACCTACACCGCATCTTACTCACTATTTCCTACACCCAACTGGTGTCTTGACACTGGAGCCACCCACCACATCACCTCTCAGCCCTCCTCACTTACCCATGTTTCTCCATACACCGGCACTGGTACAATAAATGTAGAAGATGGCTCCCAAATGCCAATTTCTCATGTCGGTTCCTCTTCATTTTCTTTCGGTAACAAACATTTTACTTTAAACAATGTTTTTTTGCATTCCTTCTGCCCATAAATCACTTCTCTTAATTCGTCATTTCTCACACGATAATAATTACTATTTTGAATTTGACGTTTTTTATTTTCGTGTGAAAGACCTCCGCACCAAGACGATTCTTTTTTCTGGGCATAATTCCAGAGGTCTTTACCATCTTTCCTTCGACTCCAGCTCTCCACAAAGTCCTCTTGCTCTTATCGGGGAACTGACATATCAAGATGTCTGGAATTCTCGATTAGGACATCCCTCATCTCATATTCTTCAAGTTTTGTCTAGCAAGATTAATATTCTTGTTCAAGGTAGAATAAGTCCAAATAAATTTTGCCAAACATGTCCTTTAGGAAAATCATGCAAACTTCCTTTTGTAATGCGATCCTTCAATTCAAAACAACCTTTAGACCTCTTGCACTTAGACATTTGGGGGCCATCCCTAGTTGCCTCTTTGAGTCACTGTCGATATTATCTTTCTATTGTTGATGACTTCTCGAGATACACGTGGCTCTTTCCCCTCGCTCACAAGTCCGATGTGGTAAATGTTTTTGCCAATTTTAAGTTACAAATTAAAAATCAATTGTCCAGTCATATTAGGGCCATTCACACTATCAAAATTTTCCAAACAAATGGTGGTGGAGAATTTACAAGCAAAGCCTTTCGACACTTTCTCTCCAAAAATGGCATTAAACACCAACTCACGTGTCCCTATACACCACAACAAAATGGTGTTGTGGAGCGAAAACACCGACATATAGAGCAAATGGGATTGTGTCTTTTAGATCTCTCTAACCTTCCCATGACCTTCTGGTTAGAATCCTTCTCCAGAGCAGTCTACTTGATAAATCGTCTTCCCATGAAACAACTTGGTCATATCTCTCCCTTCCAAAAGCTTTTTCACCGAACTCCAAACTACCGATTTCTCAAAGTGTTTGGTTGCTCTTGTTTTCCTTACATCGTTCCATACAACAAAAACAAACTTGAACCAAAATCCATTCACTGTGTATTCCTTGAGTACGATGAAAACAGAAAAGGCTATCGTTGTCTTGATAAATCCACGAGAAGAATTTAAATATCAAGACATGTTTTATTTGACGGGACTTCTTTTCCTTTTGCACTTGACATGATTTCTATATTGTCTACAGCTGGGAAGGATCACACCACCACTACTAGCCCCGTAGCTCAATAACCCACACCGCCTCCTGCTCATAACAGCCCCATGCCTTCCCTAAGTGCGTCTCTGATTCAACCTGGACACTCAACCAATCAACCAGCACAGCAACCTATCATATCCACTGCTGTCAATAGCCCACCTCAACACACGCCAAACATATATTCCCACCCTAATTCTGCCACCCAAAACCCACAAACTAAATCCAACACGCCAAACAACACTCCCTCCTTTCAGTCCCAGTCCCACCAACCTCCATACCAACCTGTAACACCAATTTCTTTTTCCATTAATTCTGATTCTACCTCGCCTATCACCTCCCCTCCTTTAAGGTACCTTGGATTGTTAGGAATTTCTCTCCCTAATTAGGGTTTCACCTGCATGTAGCTGTCGGGCGGCCATAGCCGGGAGGTCCATACTCCGGTTGTGCCATCAATGCCCCCCTTCCACCACTTCGTTGATCCCTAACTAGCCCACTCCGAATCCACCAGTCTCTACTACCACCACGTCTTATGCCAATGTTGTCGGGCAGCCAAAACCTTTTGTGGGTTCCTCGAGCACAGCACTTACGGCCGTCCCTTTGGCTCCTCGGCAGGTTAATTCCTTTAATGGTGAGCCGGGTTGTATTTTTACATCACCGGAAATTGAAGCTGGTGATAGGAAACTTGCTAATACTATTGTTTTGAAGTTCTCAGCTGCTCGGCCATCGGTTTACGCTATACAAGAGGACATAACGCGTTCTTAGAAACTTAATGGGCCATTTGTTGTAGGGCTTCTAGGCCCCCGACATGTTATGGTTCGTCTCTCCTCCCTTGAAGATTTGATTCTTGCTCTATCCAAGGAATAGACCCCCGACATGTTATGGTTCGTCTCTCCTCCCTTGAAGATTTGATTCTTGCTCTATCCAAGGAATAGACCCCCGACATGTTATGGTTCGTCTCTCCTCCCTTGAAGATTTGATTCTTGCTCTATCCAAGGAATCACACATGATTCAATCTTCCATGTACCGATCTTTTAGGTGGTCGCCGAAGTTCTCTTTTAGAAAGGATATCACCAAAGTCGTTGTTTGGGTTCGACTTCATCAATTTCCCTTGACCTACTTTAATCCATCCTTCTTGCAGTGCATTGGTAACTCTCTAGGTCGGTTTCTTCGCGTGGATGACAATCTTTAGCGCTATCGCGCCCTATGTTTGCTCGTATTTGTGTTGAAATGGATGTTTCTATTAGTTTACCTTCACGTTTCTAGATTGGCACAAGTAAGGATCATGGTTTCTGGCAGTCCCTCGAGTTTGAAGGCAACATTCGTTATTATGTAGGGTGTGGTCTTCTTGGGCATACGAAGGATTCCTGCCGTAAAGGATACCACAATCAATCGCCTAGAATGCATGGCAAGCAGCCTGGGGTCATTCCGGTAGAAGCTACTGGTAATGATGTTGTTTCTTTGGCTAGTAAGGAGAAGAGTCATGAGGCGATTCAGAAGGGCAAAGAGGTTGTGATTGATACCACACCCAATCAGACTTCATACGCTGTGGAGGCTGCTCCCCCAATTAAACAGGTCTGGGCGCCGGTGGCTAGTGTTAAAGAATCTCGTTTGGCTTCGGTTTCTTTGGCAAAAAACTCTTAGGGTGTTTCTAAGGAGGTTGAGCACATTGATCTTACTCATGTGGATTCTGGGTAAAAGACCAAAAGCTTGATGCACGGTAGCGGTGGAGGTCAGAGCAAGGCAGGTTGTGGTAACACTATTGGGGTAAGTAATACTTTTGATATCTTTTCTATGTTGAATGATGATAATAATGTTGAGCAGGATGTGACACAGAACATGGAGGTGCCTGCTTAGGATTATCTTTATTTGAATGAGGTTTGGAAGGATGTTTTGTATCATAAACCTCGGCATAACAGGAAAGCTTTATCTACAAATGGGGATTACAAAGACATTACTCATGACTCTCATGGTCCTTCCACGAACTGGGATATTCCTAATACATTGCCTAGACCATCCTTTCTTTAGTTGTGTGTTGATCTCTAGAAGGATGTCGAAAAACATAATTTCTTGAAGAAAAATGTGAGACTTACTAGGGAATCTACGAAAGCCCAATCATAAATTCCTCTATAATGTTTTTATGACAATTATCATATGGAATGCTAGGGGTGTCTGCAATAAAAGAACTAGGAATTATCTCCGGTTAATTAAGAGGCAACATAATCCGTTCATGTGTGCTATTTTGGAGCCCAAGACAACAGGTGATCATCTTACTTCCTTTTGTCGGTGCATGCATTTTACGTCGAGTTTGCATACAAACCCCATTAATAATCACATTTGGCTTTTATGGAATGATGGGGTTGAAGTTAACCTACTGGATAGCACGGATCAATTTATTACTATTAGTGTAAAAGTGAATCATGAGTTCAATGTTATTATTAGCTTTGTCTATGCTAAGTGCTCTATGGACGAGCGTCGGTCCCTTTGGACGCGTCTTATTTCCTTCACTAGCCAATGTTTTGTTCCGTGGCTAGTTGGTGGTAATTTCAATGTTATCTCCCATTATGGGGAAAAACTTGGGGGGACTTCTTGTGATCTGCGTGAAATGGATGAGTTTAATCAATTTATGCTTCAGACTGGCTTGGATGATACATGCTTCGAGGGGAGTCGCTATACTTGGTGCAACAATCAGGATGGTAACCATCGTATTTGGAAATTCCTAGATCGGGTTCTTATGAATGGTTGTTTTAAAGCTACTTACCCCAATCTTCGGGTTCAACATTTGGCCACCTTAGCCTCGGATCATTCTCCAATGCTCATCGATCTTCTTAAGGTGTGTAAACGTAAATGCAGCTTTAGATTTAAGAGAATGTGGTTGGATCATCATTCCTTCCTGGATTTGTTGAGACTCAATGGCATCAGCCTATTTATGAATCTGCTCTTGATGTTTTATTTAATAAACTTTAGCTTCTTCGGCTAGCTTTAAAGGACTAGAACTGGAATGTCTTTGGACATGTTCAACGTAACTTAGCAGCAATCTAGGATGACATCCTTCGTTTAGAGGTTGAGTTACAACATAACAGAGATGATAGTATTGCTTGTCAGCTTGTCGACTCGGGAGGGGGATAGAAATACTGCCTTTTTTCATGTTAGTGTCAAGGAGCGTACTCACCGTAATCAGGTTAATCTTTGACTGGCTGATGGTTCGTTTAGTTCAGATTCGAATGTTGTTGGTAGTATGGCGGTTGACTACTTCTCGGATCTTTTTTCTTCCAAGGATCATGAGATTAATGGGGGACTTTTTCATAGTCTCCCATCTTCTGTTACTGCTTCGGACAATATTCTTCTTTGTAGTCAGCCAATAGAATAGGAAGTTTGGTCAGCGATTAAGGCTTTAAATCGGGACAGTGCGCCAGGTTATGATGGCTTAACAGGTTGGTTTTCCCAAGGTTGTTGGACCATCATCAAGAATGATGTGCTTGCTGCCGTCCGTGAATTCTTTTTGGGCAATCGGCTTCACAGGGGTCTCTTAGCTACTACGTTGGTTTTAATCCCTAAAGTGGACAATCCGGAAGCTTTGGGTGACCTCCGCCCCATTAGTCTCTGCAACTTTTCATGTAAGATCATCTCTCGAATCCTTACTACCCGACTTTCTACAATTCTTCCTCACCTTATTTCTTTAGAGCAATCTGGTTTTGTTCGTGGTCGTTGCATCCAAGAGAATATTCTTTTGGCTAATGAGCTCGTTCAACGTATTGACAAAAAGGTTAGGGGTGGTGATGTGATCTTCAAGCTCGATATGTCTAAAGCTTATAACATAATGGAATGGGATTTCTATCTCTGTACTCTTGTAGCCTTCGGTTTCGGGCCATAAATATGCACTCTTTTCAAACATCTCCTCAATAATATTTGGTATACTATTAAGATCAACAGGGAGTCGTTTGGTTTCTTCAATTCCACTCGTGGGATCAGGCAGGGTGACCCTTTATCTCCTCTTCTTTTTATTCTAGCGCAAGAGGTTCTTTCTATTAATATTAACTGGGCCTTGAGTATAGGTGAGATCTTGCCCTTTCTTCATGGCCGTGGTGGTATTGTGATCTCCTATTTATTATATGCTGACGACATGTTAGTTTTTTGCAACGCTGGTTATCATTCGATTCTTGGGCTTCGTAAAGTTCTTGGGGCCTATGAACAAAGCTCGGGACAATTAATCAACACTCAGAAAAGTGGTTTCTATGTCTCCAAAAACTGCTCTCGTAGGAATGCTCTTCGTATTACTCAATGGATGGGATGCTCTCAAAGATTTTGGCCCATGAAATATTTAGGCATTCCTTTGTACACAGGACGACTAAAATGAATTTATTTCGAGGATATTATTGCTCGTGTTGCCAAATGCATAAATGGATGGAAAGCTAAATTTCTTTCCTTTGGTGCTAAGTTGACCTTATTGAAGTCTATTCTTTGCAGTGTCCCTATTTATTCTATGACTGCACTTGTCCTTCCTAAACGTGTCTTAGCCCGCCTTGAGAGCTTAATGGCTGATTTTTTCTGGAGTGCCCAAGGGGAACGACATACTCATTGGGCTACTTGGAGTACTATTTGTCGGCCTATGGATGAAAGGGGGTTTAGGCATTCGCTCTATACATCAAGTTATGGATTCTCTCCATGACAAGCTCGCTTGGGGCTTCCTTCAGGGCACCAGCCTTTGGGCACGTTTCTGTGATACAAAATATGGTTCTACCTATACTCATTCTGCTACTTCTTCTTAGAGGGCTGTTATGGGGAAATTGGACAAGATGTAGAGTTGTAGTCAGTGGATTGTCAGCTGGGGTGATATCTCTTTTTGGGATGCCAATTGGTGTGGGGTTCATCAGCAGGGTCCTCTTCCTATTGATAAGACATTAGCGACTAGAGACGCTCTTCCTATTATGGATGACCTCCTTAGCTTCATTGACCCGGAGATGCATGCTCTCATTTCTCGAGTGCGCTGTTGTGACAGCTTGGATGACAAGCTCATCTGCACCCTCACTCCTTCGGGTGAGTTTCAAACTTCAGCCTTTTGGAATCATTTCCATCATCACAATCCTTCGGTTTGGTGGGCAAAGAAAATATGGCAGCGTTGGATTCCTTTGAAAAGTTAGTGGTCTCATATGGCATTTATTTCATAATGCTCTTCCTGTTGATCTTCGACTGCATTTGAAGAAAGTTCAGATTGTCTTGAGATGTGTTTGATGCTCCAATATGCCAGTCAGGGAGTCTTTAACTCATCCTTTTCTTCTCTCCGAGACTGTTGTCACTATCTGGAAACAGTTCGCGCTCCTGTTTAACAAAGTTGGTGTGTACTCTTGTTTGAATCATCTTTTTGAAACTTGGGCTAAAGGATCGGTTCCCAGCCAGTCTAGTGCTTGTCATCTTGGTATTTTTATGTTCACTTGCTTGGAGTTATGGAAGGCTCGATGTGCAGCGACGTATAATGGTGTGACTATGAACTCTGATTCTATTTTTCACCGGGTCATGTGGCACTTGAGGGAGATGGTTCACACTTTTAATCCAAAACCTGACAGTGGTTTACTGCCTAGGCTTTCTATGCAATCCATTCATGTTGCTATTCAGATTCCGCCCTTATGTAAGGGATGATGGGTTCGTTGGATTCCTCCTGATAGTGGTCGTTTCAAACTCAATACTGATGGTTCCTCCAAAAATGGTTTTTGTACTGGTGGCGGGATTGTTCGTGACTCGAATGGGGATTTTCTCTGTGCTTTTTCCATGCATTTTGGGATTGGCTCTAACATGAAAGCAGAGATTCTGCCTTTCCGTGATGGCTTGATTATTTGTCATCAACTTGGTCTGACAGGAGTTGATATAGAATCTGATTCTAAATTGTTGCGGTTGACGTTCTTATTCATGGTCATATAGACCCTTAGGACCATATTTATGAGCTTAGGGAGTGTCGTACTCTGATTGTTGGTTTTTCTTTGCATCATGTTTTTCGAGAACAAAATACAGTTGCTAATCGGCTTGCTGCAGAGGCCCATGTCTATCAGAATAACAAGTCTTTTTACATGGTTACCACTCTTCCCAAAGATGTGAAGCATGCGCTGCATATGGATTCATATGGGTTCTATATTTTTTGCCGCAGTCATAGTTAGTTGGTTTTTTGTTTTCTTATGTATTTCCTCTTCGAGGTAAGGCTCCTTTGTCCTCCCTTTTTCGGGCCAGGCTGGTTGTCCCTCTCAAGTTTGTATTTCTTTTTATTCTAATATATTCCCGCAGGTGCCGCCCTGCTTCTTTAAAAAAAAAAGACATCAACAAAATAACCTATGGCCCCCTACGGCATCCTCTCCCTCATGCCTTCTCTGCCATCACCATTGATTCCCCTGATTATGAGCCCACAACATATAATCAAGCATCCAAGTTCGAGCACTGGTAGTCCGCCATGAACGATGAATTTTCAGCCTTGCACAAGAATCACACATGGACTCTCGTCCCATCTACCCCTACTATGAACGTGGTAGGTTGTTGTTGGGTATATCGTGTCAAACGCAAGACCGATAGATCAATTAATAGATACAAGGCCTACCTCATCGCCAAAGGATTCAGTAAACAGGAAGGACTTGACTATGATGAGACCTTTAGTCCGGTAGTCAAACCAGTGCTATCCGGACTGTCCTCTCAATCGTTCATTCTCGGGGTTGGCAAATTAAACAATTGAATGTTCAGAATGCCTTCTTAAATGGTTTTGTTTCAGAAGAAGTGTCTATGACTCATGCCCCAGGTTTTGTGGATCCTCATCGACCAACTCATGTATGTTGGTTGCATCAGGCTTTGTATGGTTTAAAACAATCACCTCGGGCTTGGTTTCACCAACTTTCTGAGTTTCTTCTGCAACTTGGGTTCTTTAATAGTCGGTCCGATAGCTCTCTCTTCATCAAACATGGTTCCTCCTCCACATTGGAAATTCTTGTTTATGACTTAATTGTTGCATGATCTGCTCCATTCGAGATCTCCAAGTTTATAATCAACCTATACTCAACATTCGACACCAGTGACCTTGGTGATTTGGGGTACATTCTTGGCATTGAAACCACTCGTACAAGTACACATCTCCATCTCAATCAAGCTCGCTATGCCATTGAACTACTTAGGCGCTTTAACATGGACTCATGCAAGCCATGTTCCACTCCTCTTGCCCCGTAGAGCCGCCTCTCACTTTATTATGGTGATCATGTTCTGGATCCTACGACTTATATGAGTATGTGTTGGTGTCCTTCAATATCTCACATTGACTCGGCCAGATATCTCTTTTGTAGTCAACCAAATTTGCCAATTTATGCATCAACCGCGTTCTTCCCACCTTCAAGCAGAGAAACGGGTTTTTCGCTAGGTCAAAGGAACTCTAGACAAAGGCCTATTATTCCAACGATCTCAAAATCTCAACATTTGGGCCTATTCCGATATAGACTGGGCCGACGATCCAGATGATCGACGCTCCACCATAGGCTCTTGTGTATTCATTGGATCCATTTTGGTCTCTTGGTCGGCAAAGAAACAAACCGCAGTGTGTCGCTCAAGTAGTGAAGCAGAATACCGAGCCCTTGCCACCACTGCCGCCGAAGTACGATGGTTCACTTACCTCTTCCGCGAATTGCATATTCCCCTTCCTCAGCCTCCATGTTTGTTCTTTGACAACCTTTCTGCTCTACACATGGCTAGAAATCATGTATTCCACGTTCGCACTCGACACATCGAAATTGATTATCACTTTTTCCCGGAACTCGTGCAGCGTTAATCTCTCAAGTTATCTCACATCTCTACGAATGATCAACTTACCGACCTCTTCACCAAAGGACTTGGTCGCTCCCGGTTTGATATTCTCTATACCAAGCTTCATTTTCACCAAACTCCATCTCGCTTGAGGGGGGGGGGTTGAAAGACAGCCATCTCAACCGAAGTCAAAGGAAAAAGTTCAACATTCCACATCTCTCTAATCTCTATAATGAACATCATCTTGGGGTATCAATCTTTATCTTCTCTCACAATTATAACCGAAGAGCACAGATTGATTTGGAAAGCCTTGCAGAGGTGATGCTCTAAGAAATCAAACTTCTGACGAAGGTAGATCATTTTGAGACCATACCAAGCGATATAGTATCTAGCATCAATCTGAAGGGCACTCTGGTAGCTTTTGATTCCATTCTTGAAATCCTCCAATGCAACGTAACTGCAAATTAAATTGAATTCAAGAGATTGGAAGCTAGCCAAAGAAGCACCATTAGTTATTTATTACAAGTCTACTGGTAGTGCTTCGCCAGCAGACTTAGTTTGTCTTCCTAACAAGTGTTCCGTTACTTCAACCTTTTCAATAGGTTGTAAGTACTTGTTATATGATCTATTATGAAAAGTTTTTAAGTGTTATTAGGTTATTCAACCCCCCCCTTCTAGCCTAAGATTGTGCCCTTTGGGATTAACAATTGGTATCAGAGCTAATCTCTTCGAAAACAAGTTTTTCCAAGATTAACCTCTTGAGAGATAAAGATCCAATGGCACAAACACATTGCATGCTACCTACATCAAATGCGAACCACGTCCCAATATTGGACGAAGGCCATTTTAATGTTTGGAAGGATAAGATAATGCATCACATGAATTCTATTGACAACAGGTTATGGAAGTGCGTACTAAGAGGACGTCACGTACCAATGAAGCCAAATCTTCTGGCTTCTGTTGGCGGAAATCCTCCAGAAGTTCCAATAGAAGAATCAGAATGGACTGAGGACGAAAGGAAGCTAGTGGAGCTAGACAGTAAAGCCATCAACATCATTACAAGCTCTCTAGACACCAGCACCAACTAACAAGTGATCTGATGTACGTCTGCCAAAGAGATGTGGGAAGCTCTTGTTGAATACTTGGAAGGAGACCAAGATACAAGAGACAACAGGAAGTACACCTTCATCCAACAATTCGACTCCTTCAAAAAGGATCCTAAGGAAACCTTGAGACAACCATGCGATCGTTTCAGCGAGGTAATAAATAGCTGCTTTTCTTTAGGTAAAACTTATGACAAGAAATAAATGAACATGAGATTTCTAGGCTCACTAGGTAGTCTTTGGCATGTTAAGACTACCGCCATGAAAGATTCCAAAAACTTAAATGAAATGACTCTTCGTAGTCTTTATGCAAGTTTGAAGGTTTATGAGCTCGAAGTTAGTCAAGCTCTAGAGCAGGACAAGCAGTTCAAAACTATATCCTTGCCAGCCATGGTACAAGAAGCAATTCCAGTTGATGACAAACCATCCACTTCCTCTAGTGAAAATGATTTTCTTTCTGATGAACAGTTTGCTATGTTTGTAAAACGTTTTAAGAAATTTGCAAAATATGGACAGAAGGACAAACACCAGCAGCCTTTCAGAAAGACTGCTGAAGGCTCATCTAATAATGAACTCGTGTGTTATAACTGTAGGAAACCAGGTCATTTTGCCTCTAAATGTTCAAAGCCAAAATTTGAAGCATGCCGAAAGCCTCCTTATAAGAAATTTCAAAAACAAAAGGGTATGCTGGCTGAGGACATTGAAGAGAAACATGTAGCTACATGGTTTAAGACGGATTCAGAAGAGGATGAGGATGATTGTGAGCAAGCCAATATATGCTTAATAGCTCATGAATCAAGTCCCACCTATGACTTTGAGCATGAAGTCGAAATCTCACCTGATCCTTTCGAAAAGGTTGAGACCAACTGTGAAAGCTTCAGTAACGAATAACTGCTCAAGGATAATCAAGATATGCTTGAGGAGTTCAACTCCTTCAGAGTAGCCTACGTAAAACTCGCAAAGAACTATGAAAAGCTTGCTGCTGAGAAAGCTCTGTTGGCAGCTGAGATCCAAATTCTCATTAACTGTCAACAAGAGAGTATCAAGCTAAAAGGAGTAAACAAAGTCTTTTGTGACAAAGTTGAGTGCTTAGTTGAGCACATCAAAGGGCTAGACCAGGAGAAAATTTCCTTGGAAAAGACGATTGACTCCTGGAATAGCTCAAAGGAAACCTTTGAAGGAATCCTATCCAGCCAAAAGCCAAGTGGAGATAAATCAGGCTTAGGCTATAATGATGAGCCCAACCTAGCATGCTCTTCTGTCACAGAGAAAGGTGAATCCTCCAAGACTGACGTTGATCATTCCTTCATCAAACAGACCTTTGGTAACAAGGGTAAAAATGGATTTGGCTATACAAGTGTACCATATGTTTACCCCAAGGCTCACAAAGGGAAAGCCAAAGTGGCTGCTTCTGATGAGAAGCTTGTAAAAGGAACGATAGAGAAATCAAAATCTGTCGACAGTAACTCTGATAAGGCAAAGTCTGCTGGCGATAAACAAATGAAATCTCTGCTCGTACCTGTCAAGTTTGTCTATGAAATGGCCAAGGCTCCCAAGCTAGTTGGCACTAAACTTAAAGGAGTTCTGGTGGATGCTCCTAAGACTGTTAACACAAGATCAGTCAAGGCTAGGTCTGCTGTTAATAGACCAAGGAACATTCACAAGAATCCTCTCAAGCCTACTGTCAACAAGCGTGCTGAACCCAAGAGTGTTGTTGTAAAGAAAGAAAGTCACAAGTTCTCTACAGTAAAAGTTGATCACAATTCTCCATGGAATTTTCATGTTTGTCACTCATGCAATTGTTTAGGCCATCTGACCCCGGAATGCCTGCTAAGGTTCACACCGAAATCTAAGAGACCTAGTTCTCTCAAGATTAGGTAGGTATGGGTCCCAAAAGGTTGCTAATCCTTAGGACCCAAAAGAAAATAAAGGGGACCTTGTTCCTTTGACTTTTTCAGGTCTGCTTCATGGCTATAGATTCATAAGATAAGGACATCTGGTACCTCGACAGTGGTTGTTCAAGGCACATGGCAGGGAACAGAAGTCTACTCTCAGATATAGCTGAAGCTAAAGGTCATATGGTAATTTTTGGCAACAATGCAAAAGGGAACAAGATTGGGTATGGCTCAATCATTAGAGGAAGTCTCTCCATCAGCAAAGTTTCTCTAGTGAATGGCTTAAAGCATAATCTTCTGAGCATATCCCAATTCTGTGACAAGGGTCTTTTGTGCCAATTCTCCTCCAACCAATGTCTCATCAAAGATTGTGAATCCTACTCAACTCTGCTAACCGGCAATAGATAAGAAAACGTCTATGTCGTCGACTTAAACCTTCTAGGGAGATCCTCCAGCCTTTGCCTAGTTGCTAATAACATTCCTGACAACAGTTGCCTTTGGCACAAGTGTCTCAGCCACCTTAACTTCAAGTACCTCTCCAAGCTCTCCAAAGATGGGCTTGTCAAAGGTCTACCTTCGGTGTCTGCCGACCACGACAGAAGTTGCAAAGCTTGTCAACTAGGAAAACTCTCTAAGTCTTCCTTCAAGAGCAAGTCTGTTATGTCAACTTCCAGACCTCTTCAACTTCTGCACATGGATCTCTTTGGACCAATCACTACTGTCAGTATCTCCGGAGACAAGTATACACTTGTAGTAGTTGATGACTATTCTCAATTCACTTGGATCGAAACAATGACTTCAAAAGATGAGACATATGATCTAGTCACTGCCCTATTTAGAAGACTCCAAACTCAAAAGCTTGAAGACATTAGTGACATCAAATCAGACAACGACACCGAATTAAAAAACAATGGTGTTGAAAGATATTATGATGACCATGGGATCGACCACAACTTCTCTGCTGTTGGGACTCCTCAACAAAATAGTGTAGCTGAACGAAAGAACATAACACTTATTGAAGCAGCAAGAACTATGCTGGCAGAGGCTAGACTTCCGAAATACTTCTAGGCAGAAGCTGTCAATTCTGCTTGCTTCACTCAGAATCGATCTCTGGTAAAAAAAGTCTCATAATAAAACTCCATATGAAATATGGAGAGGAAGAGCCCCAAATATAGGATTTTTCAAAATCTTTGGCTGTAAATGTTTTATTCTTTATAATGGAAAAGAATATAGAGGCAAATCTGATTCAAAACCAGACGAAGAAATTTTTCTGGGCTATTCCAATCATTCAAAAGCATTTCGCATATTTAACAAATCTTCCTTGAAAATTTTAGAATATGTGCATGTTACTTTTGATGAATATGATTTATTAGAGCCACGAGTGGCTCCCAATGTTGCTGATGATTCTGTTGATGTTGAGACAGGTACAAATCAAGCTTCTACTTCTTCTCCACCTCAGAATCCTCCAACAGCAGACTCTTCGAATTATGCTAATCCAGCACCAGTAGACTCCAACTCTGCTGGTAACTCCTCGAACCCTTCTGTTGACCATGATCCCATCTCTTCTGTTCTAGCTCAAACACCTCTGCAAATCACTCATCCTTCTTGCTCACCAGAAAATGAAGGTCTCGAAGATCCTATCCTTTCTGAACCTGATTTTGGTGAATCACCTTCTCTACTCTCTCCAGAATTCTTAAGGGAAGAACTCTCCAGATGTGATCTTCCTCCAGTTATTATTGAAACAAAGAGATCGCCCCCATCTCTCAAATCATTGGTGATCTCAACTCAGGAGTTCGTACGAGAAGTAGTGTTCGAAATGAGGCTATGTTTGCCTTCGCATTCGTGTCTGAAATCGAGCCAAAGAAGATTGATGAAGCTATCGAAGACCATTACTGAATTGAAGCTATACAAGAGGAGCTAAACCAGTTTAAAATATGCAGAGTGTGGAGCTTAGTTTAAAGACCTTCTGGCCATCTAGTCATAGGCACCAAATGGGTATTCAGGAACAAGAGAGATGAAGATGGAAATGTCACCAGAAACAAATCTAGACTAGTTGTTCAAGGCTACCAACAGGAAGAAGGAATTGACTTCGATGAAACATTTGCTCATGTTGCTAGATTAGAAGCAATCAGACTATTTCTAGCCTATGCATCGTTCATGGACTTCAAGGTATATTAGATGGATGTGAAGAGTAGGATTCGTGAGAGGAAGAATAGACACAGATCTGTTCATCCTCAAGCACAAAGGTCATTCTCTTCTAGTACAAATCTATGTGGAGGACATCATCTTTGGATCTACAAATCAAAGCTTGTGCAAAAGATTCGAGAAGCTAATGCAAAGCAAGTTTGAGATGAACATGATGGGAGAGGTCGCATACTTTCTAGGACTTCATATTCATCAAACTTCAGACGGGATCTTCATCAGCCAAAGCAAATATGCAAAGGAACTTATCAAAAAATTTGGTGTTGACTTAGCTAAAGGATTCGAGACACCAATGTCTACTGACTACCATCTTGACAAAGATGACAAGGGAAAACAAGAGAACGTGACCAAGTATCGAGGAATCATAGGTTCACTTCTTTTCCTTACTGCCAGTAGACCTGATATTATGTTAGTTGTTTGTGTTTGTGCTAGATTTCAGGCAGATCCAAGAGAATCATACTTGCTTGCTGCTAAACGTATCATCGGATATGTTTCAACAACTACAAATCTGGGTATTTGGTAATCAAGAAGGAACAACTTTGACCTAGTTGGATACTCAGATGCAGACTATGTAGCTTGTATAGTAAGCAGAAGAAGCCCCAGTGGGACCTGTCAATTTCTTGGAAATAGACTTGTCTCATGGTCATGCAAAAAGCAAGGATCAGTTGCAAATTCAACAATAGAGGCAGAATACATTGCTGCCAGCAGTTGTTGCTCTCAACTACTTTGGATGAAGCAGCAACTTGTGGACTACAACATCAAGACTACAAATTTTCCTATCATGTGTGATAACACCTCTGCAATTCCAATCTCAAAGAATCCAGTGATGCACTCCAAGACAAAGCACATTGACTTTCGTTATCACTTCCTCAAAAATCATGTGGAAAAGGGTAACATCAGTTTGGAATATGTTCCAACTGAACATTAATTGGCTGACATTCTCACCAAGCCACTGCATGCTTCCAGGTTTGCGTATTTCAGGAGAAATCTTGGTATGATTGATCCAACAACTTAAAGTTTATTTTTAAGTTTACAATTGTTTCATACCAGTAGACTTTAATTGTCACTAACTCTGTTATTGTTTTAGCTCAACATCGTTAAGACCATGTTAGTATCTCAGTTAACTGTCTATTAGAGGGTAAAAGTTTTTCTAAAAGGGCTAAGGGGTTAAAAGTCACTTTTCATTGTTAAATTCAAAATATCTTAAGTTAAAAGCTTTATGAAAGACACATGTCAATCATCAAAGCCATTTTCGCTCAAAAGACTTTTCTCCTTTAAATAGACTTTGAACCGCCATTTTGTAAAACTTTCACAAACCCTCTCTCTATCAATTTCTCTCTCTACTCAAACCCTCCATTTTTTTTTGCAACTGCTTCGTTTCTATACCTTTTTCTTCACTTCTTCTTCCTTACAGCAACAATGGTAAGCATTACAACGCTCATTAGATACTTCTCTAATGATTTATTGTTTAATTTTTTTCTTTTGAGTTGTTCCTTTGAAGAATTTGAAAGGACGCTTTGTGTATCCTAATAGTTTTCGCCATTGTTGTATTTTTTAACCGTGAAACTAATGGTTCTCTATGTGCTTCAAATACTTACTTCTACAAGATTTAACTATTGATGTTTCTCTGTAATTTACTCTCAAAACATTCAAGGGTCTCATTTTTATTTTAAAAAATGAAATCATTGATTGTTTGTTCTATCTAGGGAAAAAGTCCTAATTTTTAAATTGCTTTTGTAGGTGAAATCATCTGCGAAATCCAGTTTCGGCAAAATGAAGGTTCTTGACCCGTAACAGGCTATTCATCCAGACCCCTCCGTTAACCTTCCTGGATTTCTGCTCTACCCTGCCTCTCATGACATCTTCCAAAAGTTGCCGGCAAATACATACCTTCCAGGTATGTGCATTGAATTGGAGTCTGTTCGCACTTTCGTTGCCGGAGCGAAAATGTGAGAGGATATGAACGCATCTGGGATTCTCCCACTCATTCACTCTTCATGACTCTAACTACAGCAACCTCCTCTCTGAAGAATTCTAGCAGCGAATGAAGATTAACGCCAACACACCTTCTGTTATTCGAGGGTGGATTCGTGGACGTCCCTTCTTACTTACTGTGAAGGTAGTTTCCAAAGTGATTGGAGTTCGCTTCGGCGGGGACTGTGAGTTATCTATTACTGAGGCTAACAATGTCTGGGAAGCAATGAGGGGAAGCAAATACCCCAAAGGAACCTCAAGGGGAAATGCTGAGGAACGTCTTTCCCTTGGACGTCTACTGTTCCAGTCATCTGCTAGACAAGTCGTTTCTATTCAAGAACGGCTCCCATGACGTCCTAACCTCCCAACAGCTCAATATATCGAGCACCATCCACCAGATGGTTCAACTCAACTATGGCGCTCTTATTTTAAACGAGCTCTGCAACTGCACCACGACAGTAAAGGCCAGCCCTTACTCCAAGAGGCCTTTTGTTCGGCTGATCAACACCCTGCTAAGGGATACGCCAGAGATCAACTCTACTGTTGAGCCGGAGGAGCTCGAGAAGGTCACCAAGGACAAACAGCTGACTGCCACTTTCTTCTCCAAGTACTTCGAGTACGAGAACAAGTAGAGACAGCAAAAAGGGCTTTCCGTCATTTCTCTTAAAATGGTTGCCCATCCCACGCCAATGATGGTGACACGCTTTGATATGGAAGCGTATGATGCTGCCAGGGAAACTGTTCGTGCAGCCAAGGCAGTAGCAAAGAAGAAGACAGACAATCCCTCTGGCGCTACTATTGCTCGGGATATTCTTGTAGAGGCAAGAGAGCTGGCCGATGAAACGGAGCACATTTTGAAGCGCTCCAAGGTTGCGAAGGCCATGAAGGCGACTGGTTTCTCACCAGATGAGGCTGAAGTCTTGGCTGACATTCATTCCAAGACCAAGGCAGATGCCACAGCAAGGCAAGAAGTTGTAACAGAAGAGCTTCAAGCAGCCTGGATACAGAAGGAACTGAAGACCAACAGACATGCAAAGTCTACTGGCAGCTCCTCTGCTGCTGCTAGACAAACCTCTTCTCTCCAGCCATCCCAGTCTGAACCAACAACCTCCTCTGTCCAGCCATACCTAACCCCTAAATGTAAACCCTCTTCTGACCAACCATCACCCTCACCTAAGCCTAAACGCAGGTGTTTTCGTAAGGGCCTCCCAACCAAACAACCAGTAGACCCTGTCATCTCTGCCGATGAAGCCTCTGGATCTCCTATCTAGCTGCTGAGGCAGAAAATGAAGTCTGCTGGTAACCAACACTCTACCCCTTCTTCAACCAATCCTATCGAGTCATCTACTCAGGAGGAGCTAACCCCTCCGGAGGAGTCTATCCCTCAGGAGGAGCCTATAACTCTTGAGGAGTCTATCCCTCAGGAGGAGCCTACCAAATCACCTCCACTCACACCCCATTCTCCCTTCAACTACTCACCAAAACCATCCACTCCAACTTCACCCACTCCTACCCAAACCAACCCTTCTTCACCATCTGAACAAAACCAACCCATTCCCTTAATTCTAACCCCCTGGTTTACCCTATCCTTTCCTCTGGTGCTACGAATTTCATCTTTGAACTTTCGTTAGTAGCAGACCTCTTTACCAAGCCTACTCCCCCTCCACCAAAACCTCAACCCATGAGACCAGAAGCCCTTTCCTATCCCCTCCTTCCTTCTGATTCTCCATAGACTCAATCCCATCCCCTTCAATTATCTGTTATCATTCGGACACAAATATTGAAATTCCCCCAACCCCTCCTTCATCCCCACCTCAATCCAATTACTCATCTACCCATACCTTCCCCACATCCATTCCTCTTCAACCTCACCCTCAACCTCTCCACCCCTCCAATAGCCCTTTCGCCCTGCTGTTGCTGCTGAGCCCATTCGAGTAGACCTCGATCCCTCTCCGTCCTGCCAAGAAAACGAAGATATCCTAAGCAGAATGGATGCCATCTACAACAGGCTTGGATAATTAACAAGTATCTCCACATCTGGTGCTGAGATCGCAATTGAATCATCCAAGGCTACTTCCAGGAATGCTGCCATCCTCCGCCAATTTCAAGAGGATGTTTGGACCAGATTTGGAGAGGTCAGGCATGAGTCTACTGATCTGAAGATAAACATGGAGGCTTAGCGCAACGAGTGCGTTCGTCTCTTCTCAACTTTCTTCTACCAACTCTTGCACAACATTACCCTCCACCTTGGTCATGGACGCCTCCAATGCTACAGTTGAATGATCAAGCTCTCAATGCAGCTCATGATCGCATGGTAGCCGAGTGCGAACATGATCTAACCATCATGGAAGAGACAACTGCGGTCTATGAACCGAGTTCTGATGGACGAGAACAACAGATTACGAGAAGAACTTGACTATCGTTCTCGCTCCATCAGACAACAACAGACCTCAACTGATGAAGAGTACACCAGAAGAGTTGAAGAACTCGAGTGCCTACATACGCTGAGAAAGAGAAGCAGCTGACAGAGTAGCCAAAGGAAAAGGAAAAAGGTCGCAGTAGCTTATATCTTTATATCCTTATCCTTTGTATTTATCTTTTTTTTTTTAAAAAAACTCTATATATATTAAACTTCTTATTTGAAATACAGAAGTTCATTCCTTTTCAAAAATGTCTACTATTTAATTCCATGTTATATAAATTCATATATTTGCTTGGAATTTAAACATCCAATTTAAATTTATTTAAATTGTGTGCTCTAATCCTTGTTCTTGTCCTTTAAATCTCTTCTGTTGTAAGCACTTAGATTAGCAGTTACATTTGAGGTGTTCTTTTTTAGAGGCATGTTTGCTGTTATAAAACTTAAAAGTATTTTCTGACATGCTATTATCTATCCTTAAACTTTCATAGCCCTCACTTGTAACTAATGATGACCAGATGCAAATAGGAGGAGATTGTTGTTTCTCAGTGTATCTTAATTTGCATTTGCTCATTCATTACATTAGGTTCTATCCTTAGTGGCTAAATGGGCTGCGTACCAGTTAGCGTGGCAACTGTTTATAGAACTTTTGCCTTTAGAATAGTTTTTAGACTTCACAGGTTTTGGCAGAAGACTTCGGCAAAGGCTTCACCAGTAATCTTCACTAGCAGACCTTGTCTGCCGTCGAACAACATGACGTGTCAAGCTTATCAGGAGGTCCAACTCTAGTGGATTAATTAATTAAGCTATCTTTGGCTTAGATTTGAATCAATCTATCATCATCATCATTAACTCCTGACTTCCAAGACACGCCTTTCCATCATTTTCGAAGAATGAAGACTTTCGCCTCCTGAATATGACAGAGCAGGTTTACAGTCTGACACACATGCTAGTTCCATCACCTATTCAACAGTTTGAGATGAAGTCAACAAAGCAACTCCAAGCATTTAAAACATTTAACCTAATTGAGTTGTTACTCACTTCGTCTTCTCCAACGGTCTCAAGAATGCTCCGACATATATATACTACCATTGAAGACTGATGAAAATAATGCTCTGAATCTATTCAACAACATCAACTCATCATACTCAGTGCATTCAAGAGATCAATAACTGATCAACAAAGTCCTCAACAACAAGAAGATCTGCATCAACTGTTAATCTTTTACTTCTTATTGTTGTATTCATTACTATTCTTCTACACCTTAAATATTATGTTTTACCAGATATTCAATTCCCACCACCCCCTAAACACCAGTGAAATATTTTGTACACGATCCATTAGAGATTTCTGTAATGAACTAGTGGAAAACATAGTGCACATTCAAATCCAAGGTTGACTGCTTTGGTGGTGGACGTAGCACTCTTTATAGTACAAACCATCTCAAAATACATGTGTTCCTTGTGTTCTATTGCTTACTGCTTTATGTTGTTATCTTCGTCTTAACTTATTCCTTTGAGCCGCAAACTTTAGAGCCAAGTCTACTCGTAGTGCTTCACCAGCAGACTTAGTTTGTCTTCCTAACAAGTCTTCCGTTACTTCAACATTTTCAATAGGTTGTAAGTACTTATTCTAGGATCTATTACGAAAAGTTTTTAAGTGTTATTAGGCTATTCAACCCCCCTTCTAGCCTAATATTGTGTCCTTTGGGACTAACACGGGGCAAAACCAGGATACCAGGCAGCTTGGGGACCAAAAAATTGTTCAGCCTAAGGGGCTTCTGGGCGCGACACCCAGATGGATGGTAGGGGGCGCCCAGGGCTTTTCCCTGTGCTCTCTTGTTTGGTCCTGTTCATGCACTGTTTCTGTCTCGGTCGTTTCTTCGATTTTGTAGTATAAAAGAGAGGCCGAGGAAGTGTTTATTTTCATACCATCTTCTTTTCCCTCATCTTTTCAGATAAATCTTGTATAAGTTTCCTTTTCTTTATGCTTTTCTTAGCAAGTCACATATAAATTATACCCTTTCCGAAATGGCTGAGCGCATTCACACATCCCTGGATATTGAAATATATGAGACTACTCTCAATTACTCGGTTCTTTCATTGCGAGAGGAAGAGAGAGAGTGGTTTGACCACGTGTACGGCTTATGTTATGTCCTTTCATGACGGCGGCTCCATATAAACTGGGAGATGCTGAGGGTAGCATCCAGGTTCTAGTCGGTTCCATGTCATCTGTTTAATTTTTCTTTGAACAAGATATGTCCCACCTTTGAAGAATTCTGTGCCATGGTGGGTATGCCTACCCATGGACCGATTGTTGTTCCGTCTCTGCGGAGGTGTCCCTTTATGGCGATAAGGGAACTATTCGGCTCATACCGTGATGAAACTCTGAATTATTATAATGGAGTTAGCTTTGATTTGATTGTTCTCCCCATAATTTATTCTGACTATAGGGATGAGCTGATATATTCTAGACGCAGGTTGGCTGCCCTTTTTCTGTGCCTGGTGGGGAGGTATTTTTTGGTGGGTCAACCCAGAGTTATTGATGTTTGGGTTGTTGACTTAGTGTTGCAATCTCGGGAGCGTCGAGTAAATATTATTCCCATCATCTTGGCTAAGACTTTACTTGGCCTAGATGCTTTTGCGATCGGCGATGAGACCTTTCCTTCTGGCAGCCCCATTCTGATTCACATGTGGCTAGAAGAGCATTTTAATCAGGTTATGACCCTTGAGCTTGTAAGAGGAATATAAACGCTTGCGGGTTATGAGTCCAGCGGCCATTATCGCAATAACCTGATAACTGAGTGCCACTGGATAGAGCACTTTCTGCATATTGGCGCTCTTGACATAGTCTGGGTCATAAGCCACTGGCGGATCCGGAACTTTTTTAAGTTTACCGGGGTTTATGCTCAAGTTATGCTGGCTGGTCTCCGTCAATTCGGTAGGGAACAAGTCATTCCGGACGAGAACTGTCCCTTGATGGACAAGCTGTAGATTGAAGGAAATGTGGGCCTTCTCATCCAAGATATGTGGGGAATTGATTATCCCCTGCGGGCCTCAGCTAATACTTTTTCTGAGAATATGCTTTTGTCCCATGAATATCTGTCATGGGTACTTTTGGCTGCTGAGGAGAATTCTCATGTAATCAGACATGTCTGAGGAGGATCCTGCCCAGGCGGGTTACTAATGGCATAGATGCCCGACTGATGGAGATCGGCGAGGACCTAGAGAGTTCTGGTCTGGTGGTTCCCCAAGCTTTGCAGAAGGAATTCCGACGGGTGCACAGTCTTGGAGCCCAGATGGCACGCGCTCTTGATGAGGTGGGACCAAGCAATGTGCCTCCCCGATTAAGTAATGCAGGTCGGCGGAGTAATGCCCGACGGACTGACGAAGCAGGACCAAGTCATGTTGGCAGACGAAACAATGCCCAACGTGGTGATGGTGCTGGCCCAAGCAACCCTGCTATTCAAGATAACAGAAAAGCTGATGATGAGAACGAGGACACTTCAGACGGTTCTCATCCAAGTGAGGTTGGGGCGTCCTCTGCGCCTCGCAGTAGCATTTGGGCTCGGTTGAGACGTCGCAGATGTTGAGGGACCATTTCGGAGCTGCTGGGAATGATGAGGTTTTGGGGGCTATGTGTATAGGCAATAATATATAGGGACCTGTAATAAAAACAATTATCTAAATGTCTTAGACACATATTCCCTGGTTGCACCCAATGGAAATTTATATTTTGACATTTTGATTTTTATTGAGCCTTGTAGTGGTTTTTCTCTTAGCCAGTCAAGCACGAGACGTGATGCCTTTCTCTGATATAACAAGTCTTCCTCATGCGGCCATACATGTTTGACACATGTTTGACCTTTGTTTGATAGGACCCGAAGGTTGCCTACGTTCCTCATTTCTAAGGCCCAGGTCAATGTAGTTCTTCCCCTAAGGGAAGATTCTTTTTGTTGCTGGCGACCTGTTGATGCTGGAAGCTGTAGACTTGTCTGCTGGAGATCATATGCTAGAGATTGTTCTCTCTTCTTCTCCTGAATTTTCTTTTGTTTAGCTCTACCTTTTGCCTAGACCACCCTTTCGGGTTTTCAATCCAGCGAGCCCTTATTTCTCCTTGTATATATTTTTTTTCGGGTGCTCTAACTTTTGCCTAGACCGCTGAGCATGTCTTATTTTAATACCTTGCAAGTGCACAAGACTATTGCAGAATAGTTTGGGAAGCAAGGGTCGAACCACAGAGACAAGAAGAATTCAAGTAGCAAGTATATCGGTAGCAATTAAACTAAGGGGGTTTTTATTTTGTTTTATTTAATCTAATTTTACTCTACTAAAACTGGAAATCTAATTAACAAACTAAGTAGCAATCACAGTTATAAAGATCTGTATGGAGGAGGGAAATCTATGATTGGGGATTCACTTGTATCTACTCTATTGCTTTTTAAGTATAGTATCAATCAATACCTTGGGTTCGTTCACAAAAGATAGATATAGATTGTCAAATTATAATTTAGTCTCCATCCTAAATAATTCATACAATCTATATCCTAAGAACAAGAACATATGAATCATATCTGTCACTTAGGTCGTATATATGAACCTGACCCTAACTTATCACTCTCGTGCATCGATAAGGTCAATTTATCACAATGGTGAGCCAGTGTACGACATATGCATTTGGTCGTACAGCTATCCGCACCTCTAGGCCTTTACTGCTTACGATTCCATTCATTTAGTCAAAGCTAGAAAGTAAAGGGGTTGATAAACATAATGATCAACAAGAATTTAATGAATAAAAATATATTAAGCAACAGATTCGATACAAGTTACTTCCTAATTTCTAGATTAATGGACGATTAGTTCATCCTTGAAGATGAACCAAACAGCGGGATGAAGGAATACATGAATCGATCTTCAAAACTATAATTAAAATTACTAAACTATGTATTACAAACTATAATCGATGTTAGAACCGTCTACTAATTATTTCTGGACGTCCTTTTTTCTTTGGCTACCGTCTTCTATATATATCACATTGTTTTAGGGGAAGGAGGAGGTTCAATCCAGGTGAAACACCCGTAAATCGGTTTCTGGGTACCTTGCGATCGTAAGGTGTGTATACCTTGCGTCCGCAAGGGTCTTGATCAGGTTGGGCTGCACGTTGGAGACCTTGCGGGGGCAAGGTCTTGGACCCCTTGCATCCGCAAGGTGTCCATAACTTTCTTATGTCTTCTTTCAATCGTTGCACTTTGCACCCTTCCTCAAAATCTTTAATAAAAGCTTTGTAAATCCCATAATTTCACATAAAACCCTGAAACTCACAATATAGCTAAAAAACACATATTAGTAGCTAAAAGTCTCATGGAATTGCTATTTCTAAGTCATAAAAGTACCTGATAAAGACGTATAATATACGTCTATCAACCGCCCTTTTAGGTTTTCAATCTAGCAAGCTGAAGAGAGAAACAATTGCTTGGTCACTGATGGACATCTTGACCTATGCATAATACCGTTTAAGCTTGTCCATATTGAAGGTCTGAATGAGATCTTCCCCATCCTGATTGGTGAGGAACACTGTATCTCCTGACTGTATCTACCTGACAATGTAAGGTCCCATCCATGGAGACTTCCATTTTCCCCTACTGTCAACATAACTAGGTGGCTTTTCGCAAAGTACCAAATCTCCTACTTGGATACTACAACCTTTGACTTTTTTGTTGAATGCTCGAGCTATTCGTTTTTGGTATGCTCGAGTGTGTTCTAAGGCTAGTAGTCACCGTTCATCCAATATGGCTAACTCGTCGTAGCGCTGCCTGACCAGTCAACCTCAGCTATGTCTGATTCCATCATGACTCTTAATGATGAGACCTCAATCTCAATGGGCAGTACTGCTTCCATGCTATAGGCTAAAGAATAAGGTGTAGCCCCAGTAGGTGTACGAATTGACGTGTGATAGCCCCATAGTGCTAACGGCAGTTTTTCATTTTTTGGCCAGTCCCTTACTGTTTCAACCATTTTTTTGATAATTTTTTTCTAGTGTTTTGTTGGCTGCTTCAATGGCACCATTTGCCTATGGTCGGTACGGGGAGGACCTATGTCTTTGAACTTTGAATTCATCGAGCAGTCAGTTTACTTCCCCCTCGAAGTGTCTGCCATTATTGGAGATCATTTCAAAAGGCACTCCGTATCGGTATATGATATTTGTTCTGATAAATTCAGACACCTTTTTGGCATTCAACACTTTGTAGGACGTGGTTTCTACCCATTTTGTGAAGTAATTGACAGCTACTAGGACATACTCGTGGCCATTTAATCCTTTTGGGTGAACTTGACCTATGACATCAATTCCCCATATTGAGAAGGGCCAGGGAGCTGTGGAGTTGTACAGTATATGCAAGGGAACGTGCTGCAGATTGGCGAAGCGCTGACATTTGTCATAGTGACGCACCCACCAAATACAATCAGTTTCTAGTGTACTCCAGTAGTACTCTTGTCGGATTATTTTCTTTGATAGCATATGCCCATTCATGTGTGGCCCACAAGTACCACCATGCAGTTGGTTCATGACTCATTCTTCTTTGGCTTGATCGATGCATAGCAGATTCAATCCTTGGTAGTGTCTTTTGTATAGACTACCTCCGCTGATAACAAATTGCGATGCCCATCTTAATAGGGAGACCTTTCCTTTTTTGTCTAAATTGTTTGGATAGACTCCTTTCTGAACTATGTTCCAAATGTCTAAGTACCAGGGCTCGTTGTAGGGGTGAGCAGAAGTTTTTTGGAACCGGACCGGACCAATGGAACCGGACCAGACCAATAAAAAATGGATCGGACCAATACTTTGGATTGTCCTGGATCTGAATTTTTACAGAACCAGACAATTGGGTCGGTCCTCAGTTCCAGAAACCAAAAATGCAGAACCGGACCGAACCGGGCCAATGTATATTTACTATTATTTTATTATATAAAATATACTAATATAGTATAATTAATATATATATATATATATATATATATATATATATATTGATAAGAAGATAATAAAAAAGATACAACTTACAACCTAAAGAAAATATATAATAAAAAGGATACAACTTACGACCTAAAGAAAATATATAATAATTTGATTCAATATTCAACCAAGTTGCCTTATTTGATTAAAGAGAAAATACGATGGAAAACATTGTTCTTCTCTATTAATTAATTTCCTGCCTCTTTTTGTGATTCCAAACATTATTAGTTTGAAGGATTGTTACTTGTAAATTAATTAAATTAACCATAAGGGGATTGGAGAGGAAGATGACTTGCAATAAATTTCCTTACAACTTTCTTTTTCATTTCTCTTTATTAATTTGGAAGTAATGATTTTTACCTTTAGTTTATTTTCACAAGAACAACGAACCCAACAAAATGTTGTATGAAGGAAGAACATGATTTGATTATTGATCATTGTTTTTTAGAAAATCTAGTTATCCTTTTGATCAAAGATACGCATCGTATTGGTCCGGTCCTGGTTCTTGTACGTCTTCAATTGGTTCTGGACCGGACCAATGTATTGGTTCTCAGACATATTGGGTTGGTCCTGGTTCTATATTTTTTAAGAACCGGACTATTGGTCTGGTCCTGGTTCTCTCAATTTTTCCAAAAAAGTGGACCGAACCGAACCAAGCTCACCCCTAGCTCGTTGTCCTTTTCAGGGGTTGCATCAATTGCAAAGCAATAGGCAAAAGCTATTTTCTTCCCAACTACAAACGGCTGAACGTTGATCTCCGTGGGAACTTTGACCAACGAAGCTAAAGTTGCTAAAGTATCGGTAAACTTATTTCTATCTCGTGGTAGATAATGAAACGAGATGTCATCAAACTCTTTTGCTAAAGCTATCAATCGAGCATGATATAGTTGTAGTAGGGGATCATGGGTTTTCCATTTCCCTTCGATCTGATTTATAATCAAAGCGGAATCACCAAAGACTTCTAAATCTTTTCCTCCTCTTTGGAGAGCCTCTTCTAGACCAGCAATGCAAGCTTCATACTCGGCAGTATTATTCGAACATTCAAACTCTAATCTTATGGCTAAAGGAGTATGAGAATTTGCTGGACAGGATTCCTATACCGAAACCTCTTTTGTTGGCAGCCCCATCAAAGAATATTTGCCATTTGGTGTCACGATCTGTAATTTCTAGGACACCCTCTTCTCGGAAACTTGGCTCTGATGCATCTTCTGATTCTAAAGGCAAATTAGCTAAATGATCTGCGATCACACTTCCTTTGATAGATTTGCGTGTGACGTAGGTGATGTCAAATTTGTTGAGTAGAAATGACCATTTAGCCAATCGGTTGGAGAGTGATGGCTTGCCAAAGATGTATTTCATTGGGTCCATTATAGAGATCACTTTGATGGACCGGGCTTGCAAGTAGGCCTTGAGCCTTTGTGTTTCCAGACCAGACCAGTACAACTTTTCTCTAAGGTTGAGTAATTGAGCTCGCTTCCTTGTAGCTTCCTACTTATGAAGTAGATGGCATTTTCGACGTAGGAATTTTCCTTTTTTGTGCAAGCATAGCCCCTACTGCACTGTTTGTGACAGTCAGGTATAGGAGGAGAGGTTTATGAGCAAGAGGAGGAGGAGGAGCTAGCACTGGCAGGCTAACAAGGTAGTCTTTGACCTTTTCAAAGGCAAGCTGGCATTCTTCATCCCAGACTCGGTCAGTGTCCTTTTTCAGGAGCTTGAACAATGGCTCACACATGGATGTCAACTGCCAGATGAAGCGACTGATAAACAACTTTCTCTCTCTAAAAATTCTCTCTAGGGTTTTGTCTTCTCTTCCTCGCCATGGCGGCTGCTGCCAAGGCAGCTCAGCCTCCGGCTCCTCCTGATGTTCCCGTTCCAGGGTCTAACCCTCCTCCGTCCACAACGGCTGGGGCTAATCCTACACGTACTTACGCGAATGTGACTGGACAACCAAGGCCAAACCCTAATGTCAACCCTAACTCCCCTCCCATTCTTCAGGAAATTCCTCTTGCTCCTCGTCAACCTTCTTCCATTGTTAATGAACCGGCTTGTGTTTTTACACCACTGGAAGTAGAATTATCTGAGCGGTTGCTCACTAACACAATCATACTGAAATTTTCGGCAGGCAGACCCTCGACTTATGCGATTCAAGATGAAATTTCTAAGAATTGGAATTTGTCTGGCCCCTTTGTTGTCGGTCTCTTAGACCCACGGCATGTTATGGTTCATTTATCATCCAATGAGGATTTGATTCGCGCTTTATCTCGGGAGTCTCATATGATTCAAACTTCTATGTTTAGATCTTTCCGGTGGACATCTGATTTTGCCTTCAAAAAAGATTGTACAAGGGTTGCCGTTTGGGTCAAGATGCATAGGCTTCCTTTAAACTTTTTTAATCCTTCTTTTCTACAAAGCATCGGAAATTCGTTTGGCCACTTTCTTCGAGCGGATGAAAAAACTCTCGCATTAACCAGACCAATGTTTGCCAGAATTTGTGTAGAAGTTGATGTGGCTGAATCTCTTCCCTCGAGAGTCTGGATTGGTGTGGGAAAAGAAAAAGGTTTTTGGCAACCTTTGGATTTTGAGGGGAATATTAATTATTGTGTTGGCTGTGGTTTGTTAGGTCATATCAAGGAATTCTGCCGTAAAGGACAGCGTCAAGGGACTTCTAATGGGAAAGGGATGCTTCAAACTGCTGATTCTGTTAGGGTAGGTGCCACCCGAGACGCAGTTATTACAGATGTTAATGTTAACATTAATAAGGAGGCTGCGGCTGCTAAAAACCCTAATCAGGAAACTAATAAGGGTTCCAATGTTGAACGTGATGGCGTTAATGAATCTGTTCAAGGCGCTGGTAAAGACAATGTTCCACATGAGTTTATTAATAAAGGCTCTAGTGTTGGCAGAGAAGGTAACAATATCAATCATGCTATCAATGCAACTGATCGGGTGAACATGAGCAAACGGTCACAGTGGCTTCCTAAATCGGCTAAGGATAATATTCAGAAGGGTTCTACTTCTTCGGCTAAAGACTTGAAGGGGCAATCAATAAAGGTTGAGATCATTGATGTAGTGGACAATGATAATGACAAGGACTTATTAAGGGGACAACCTTCTCCTGTCCAGCAACAACCATCTAAAGAAGCAAAACTGGTGGCCACAGTTTCGACGTCAAATGCTTTTGATGTTCTAGCTAATATTAGTGATGATCCAGTTGATGAGGATCATGTGGTCTCAAGTGGGCATTTGACTTCTCAATCAACTGGTGTTCTAGAGGATTGCCACGCTTGGGCTTCGGCTGAATTGGAATCTCTTTGGCCAGCCACTCATAATGAATCATTGATCATTCATCGTAGAGTTAGATCTGTGGAAGGGATTGATATGTCGGGTTCCTATGATATACCTTTGGATGCTTTTGTTATGGATTATGATATCCACACTGTTTCTCCTAAGCCAGATTTTATGAAGTTTTGTGACACTACCAAGGCTACACTCCGGAGGAACAAATCTGTTAGAGTTACTAGGGCTGCTGCTGCAAAAGCCCAGGCTACGATTCCTCAATAGTTTATTTTTATGACGATTCTCCTTTGGAATGTGAGGGGTGTGTGTAACAAAAAGACTATGGATCAGCTTTGCTTATTTAAGCGGCAATATCATCCTAATATGTGTGTTATTTTAGAACCAAAAGGTTCAGGTGATCGTATAGGCACGTTGGCCCGTCGGTTGGGATACTCTAATAGTCTTCATGCTAATCCGATCAATAGTCACATCTGGATTCTTTGGGATAATAGCATGGCTGTTTCGTTAGTGGCTGCGTCAAATCAATTCATCACAGTGAATATTACTTTTGGTGCTAATGTCTCTTTTGCTGCTTCCTTTGTTTACGCAAAATGCACACGGGAAGAACGGAAAGCTTTATGGGCTGATCTTGTTGCTTACTCTACTCAGATTTCTGGCCCCTGGATTGTTGGGGGAGACTTTAATGCAGTGTCTCATCCTACGGAGAAAATTGGTGGTGGTCTATGTGATGTTAATTGTATGGCAGATTTTAATTCTTTTATGCTTCAAGCTGGATTGGATGATGCCGGTTATGAGGGCAGCCGTTTTACGTGGTGTAATAACCATGAAAATGGTGGTCGCATTTGGAAACGCTTAGATCGTGTATTAATCAATGGGAGTTATAAAGCAGCTCTGCCTAATATTAAAGTTCAACATCTGATATCTTCAGCTTCAGACCATGTTCCTTTACTGGTTAGTATTCAGAAAGAGGTTAAGCGGCGTGGGATATTTCGATTTCAACGGATCTGGCTAGACCATCCAGAATTTTTGCCCTTTGTTCAAGCCCAATGGTCGCGGCCAGCCTTGGGCGCTCCTCTTGATGTCTTGTTTCGTAAGTTACAGATGCTTAGGCCAATGCTTAAATCGTGGAATTGGAATGTTTTTGGTCACGTGCAACGTAAGCTTGCTGCTCAAACCGATCTGATCATTAGTTTGGAGAACGACTTGCAACAAGGAATAAACAACATTACAGGAAGCATGCTTATGGAAGCCAAAGCTGAATTTGAACAGTTGGTCAGATGGGATGCCGAATTGCTTAGGGTAAAAGCTCGTCAATGTTGTCTAGAGGGGGGGAGACCGAAACAGTGCTTACTTTCATGCTAGCATCAAGGATCGTTCCCATCGTAATAGAGTTCGTTTGCGTTTGGATGATGGATCCTATAGTGATGATGCCAACTTAGTGGGTCAATTGGCAGTAAGCTATTTTTCGGATTTGTTCTCTTCTAAACCACATGTGGTGGATAATTCATTGTTCCAAGACTTCCCCTCAAGAGTGAGTGCTTCAGATAACGAATCTCTTCACGGTATCCCCTTGGAGTCTGAAGTTTGGGAGGCTGTAAAGACTCTAAATCCTAATAGCGCTCCGGGTCCGGATGGATACACAGGTTGGTTCTTCCAAGGTTGTTGGGAGATTGTGAAAGATGATGTTATTAATGCTGTACGGGATGTTTTTTTGGGTAGCTCTCTTCCTCGAGGTATTGCCTCTACTTCCTTGATTTTAATTCCAAAAATTGATAATCCTGAGGTTTTGGGAGATCTTCGGACGATTAGTCTATGCAATTTTGTTTGCAAAATTATTTCTCGTGTTTATGCTTTCCGGCTTGCTAATTTGCTCCCTAAGTTGATTTCCATGGAGCAGTCTGGTTTTGTTAAAAACCGTAATATTCAAGAAAATATCCTGCTTGCGCAAGAATTGGTTTATCGTATTGACACGAAGACTCGAGGGGGTAATGTTGTTTTCAAATTTGACATGTCCAAAGCTTATGATCGGTTAGAGTGGGACTTCCTGCAACGTACTCTGATGGCTATGGGTTTTGACTCTGTTAATTGTGATTTGATTCATCAAATGCTGTCTAATATCTGGTATTCTATTAATGTTAATGGGGACTCCTGTGGATTTTTCCACTCAACAAGAGGCGTTCGGCAAGGTGATCCTCTCTCTCCGCTTCTCTTCATTTTGGCACAGGAGGTTCTGTCTTACAATCTTAATCAATCGATTCTTCGTGGCCAAGTTCAGCCTTTTCATCATGGTCGCGGAGGGCTTCAAGTATCTCATCTTCTATATGCCGATGATATGTTGGTCTTCTGTAATGCTTCTAAGCGTTCAGTCATGGGTTTGCGAAAGCTTTTTGCTGTTTACGAGAGTTCCTCTGGGCAGCTTATTAACATGTCAAAAAGCGGGTTTTATGCAAGTAAGCGTTGCAGCAATAGACAAGCCCGTCATTTAGCCACTTGGTCTGGATGTCTCCGGAAATTTTGGCCGATGTCTTATCTTGGTATTCCTTTATTCACAGGCCGTATGAAGCGTATTTACTTTGAAGGTCTTGTTTCTCGTGTGCTTGCAAGGATTAATGGTTGGAGAGCTCGGTTGTTATCATTTGGAGCTAAAATCACTTTAATCAAGTCAGTTATTTGTAGCATTCCAGTCTATTCCTTAGCTTCGACTTCAGTCCCAAAATCAGTCATGCTCAGAATAGAAAAGGCTATGGCTGAATTCCTTTGGAGTACAAAAGGGGATCATCGTTATCACTGGGTGGCGTGGCACTTGGTTTGTCGTCCTTTAGAAGAGGGGGGTTTGGGTATTCGGCCCTTGTCTCAAGTTATGAATACCATGCATGCAAAGCTTGCATGGAATGCTCTCCAAGGCCATTCTCTGTGGGCAAATTTCTGTCGGCAGAAATATGGTGTTCATCAGCCGATTATTTCCTGTTCTAAAGTTTAGCGGGCTATTTTAAATCAAATGGATCGCATAATTGACTACCGTCAATGGATCGTGGGCACAGGCAATATTTCTTTCTGGGACGCGAATTGGTGTGGTCAGCGATTGATTGGGCCGCTGCCCATGGATCGTAACTTATCTGTGCGATCGGCTGCTCTGATTCTTGAGGAGCTTTGTTCCTATATTGAAGCCCCTCTTCGTTCCGATGTCCTATCACTTAGAATCAGTGAGGATCCTGATCGGTTAATATGCACGCTCACTTCGTCTGGCCAGTTCAACTCTTCAGTTTTCTGGAACCATCATAGAACTAAACAAACATTTGTTAGCTTGGGCTCTGGCGACCATGGATCCCTTTAAAAGTTAGTGCTTTTATTTGGCGTCTATTTCATAATGCGCTTAGGTGGACGCGTTAATGTGCAAGCTAAGAGAATTCATTTGGCGTCCAAATGCAATTGTTGCTTTGATCAGTTTCAGGAGGAATCAGTTTTGCATCTCTTTGTGCAGTCTGATTCGGCCAAGATCATTTGGGCTCGGTTTGGTAAATTATTCAACAGAGTTTATAATTATTCGGATGTTCAGCATCTGTTTGACACCTGGTCTCTCAGCTCTCTTCGCAGCCAACTTGGAGCTTGTCAGCTCGGTATTTTTATGTTTTCCTGCTGGGAAATCTGGAAAGCTCGATGTAACGCTGTGTTTGACGGCACTCCAATGAAAGTGGAAAAGATCTTCCACAAGGTTGTTCATCATCTTCGGGACATGTTTGTTGTTTATAAACCTAAGGCGTCTTGTGGTCCTCGAGCTTCTAATGCCTTGCAAAGCATTGGTATTTCTGTTATGGTTCCTCCTCTTCGTATAGGTATGTGGCTTCGCTGGCATCCTCCGGACCTCGGATTTGTGAAACTCAATACAGATGGCTCATCCATTAACGGTCAATGTACGGGAGGTGGTGTTATTAGAGATCATAGAGGAGCTTTCCTCAGTGCATTTTCTTCTCATTTTCAGCTTGGTTCTAATATGAAGGCTGAAATCATGGCCCTCCGAGATGGTCTTCTTTTGTGTCGTAGACTGTGGTTTTCTCAGGTTGTGGTTGAGTCTGATTCTAAAGTTGCTATTGATGTTCTGTCTCATCATCTTTCGGCCCCTTGGAAATACACTTATGCTCTTCGTGACTATAGACAGCTGTGTCTTAATTTTCATCTTCCGCATGTGTTTCGTGAACAGAATATGGTTGCTGACCGCTTGGCTGCTGAGGCTCATTCTTCTGGTGCTTCTAAGATTTTTTCTTCTTTCTTGGACCTCCCAGCTGATGTGAAAAAAGCTTTTAAGATAGACTTGTATGGTTATCATTCCTTTCGTAGAGGTTAATTCTTCATTTTTGGTTGGTTTGATGTATCTCCTTTTTCGAGGTTAGGCTCCTCCGTCCTCCCGTTTATAAGGGCAAGGCTGGTTGTCCCCCTCAAGCTTGTTTCCTTTCTTTCATTTTAATAAATTCCCGCAGGGTGCCGTCCCTGCTTCCTCAAAAAAAAAAAAAAAATCGACCCAAGAAACCCTTAACCTCATTTGGGATCTTTGATTGTGGCATGTCTATGATAGCTTTCACCTTAGCAGGTTCTATTTCAATGCCCTACTCGGTTACCCTTTAGGACTTTACCATTGGTAACTCTGAATGTGCATTTGGTTGGGTTGAGCTTCATCTGGTGTTTTCTTCACCGTTCGAAGAATTTTCAAAGGTCTTTGACATGGGAACCATTTGTGTCTTTAGAATATATAATCATATCATCCACGTACACTTCGACTCCTTTATGTATCATATCGTGGAAGAGGGTGGTGGCGGCGCTTTGGTATGTATCCCCAGCCTTTTTCAATCCAAATGGCATGATAGTGTAGCAACAGGTTCCCAAGGGAGTGATGAACGAAGTTTTTTCTTGGTCCTCTACTGCCATTTTGATTTGGTTATAGCCTAACATGCCGTCTACAAAGGATCTTAATTTGTGAGAAGCCACAACATCTACCACAATATCAATTTTTGGTAGAGGGAAGTCGTCCTTGGGCGATGCCTTGTTGAGGTCGTGAAAGTCTACGCAGAACCAAATATTTCCATTAGGTTTTGGTACGGTCACTATGTTTGACAGCCAAATTAGGTACTCAACTACCCAGATAAACTTGATGTGTAGCTGTTTCATGATCTCTTGTTTTACTTTTAGTGACCATTCTGGCTTGATTCTACAAAGTTTCTGCTTAACCGGCCTAGCATCTGAGTACGTCGGAATTCGGTGCTCTACAATCGTTGGATCCAACCCATGCATGTCTTCGTAAGACCATGCGAAGACATCTGCAAACTCTCTGAGTAGACTGATCAATGCTGCCCTTTCTGACCCTTGCAGATAACTGCCGATTCTGACCTCTCTGATCTTACTATTCAGTCCCAGATTGATAACAGACAAATCTTCTTCTGACGCTACTGATCGGTGCTTTTCTTGTTGCTTGATTGACTTTGCGAGCTCGATTAGGTATTCTTTATCTTTCGGGTCCATTTCATTAAATGACTCATTATTTATGGTAGTTAATTCGTCTTTTAACGTAGGTGCAACCAAGGAATACGCGAAGACATCGAGATTTTCATTATTAATTATACGCTTTATAGGACTGATTACATTATTGAGGTCCTGGGGTTTGAGGTCCTCAATTTCAGGGAGTGGGCCGGTAGATGACCAGTCCGTAGGGCTAAAGGAAACAGGGGGAAGGGTGTATCCGAAACGGTCCACCAAGTCTGCTATTGTCAGGAGCGGTCCAGCCATTGTGCACCAATTTTGTAGGGGGTTACCAACAATGGATTCAAATTATGCCAGAAGCTCTTCATAGCTAGTCCCTCCATCAATCATACCTAGAAAACTGTCTCCCATAAAGTCGTCACCAAATAGAGTCAGGGCATAATCATCTTGATCTATGGTCCAGGTATTTTCGACCGTTATAGTTTTATATGCAGTACTACGGGGCTCAAGTGTAATCTTTTCTATTTCGTTGGTGGCGAGACTGACGTCTTCGAATATTTCCCAACCAGGGCATCGTTTCCCATTTCGGTCTATCCAGGGCTCTAGGAACATGAGATAGGCATCTGTTTCTCCCTTCCTTACAAAGTACCCATTTAGGGTTTTTCTATATGGCTAAAGAGGAGGATCTTTGTAAGATCGCTTTTCGCGTTCTGCCTTATTCTTTTCACGTTTTTGTCTCATGACTGCAGCTAATTCGTCTAGCGTAGGTTTGTATCCTAAACCAAAAGGAAGAGTACATTCCTTAAGTTCATCTTGGACTAGATTGATAAGCCCCTGCTGATTTTTGCCAAGACCCAGACCAGGCATGTAGTTCATTTTTCGGAACATGTTTAATGGGACCATATATCCGAGGACTGCGGTTTTCTTTCCAGTGATGTCAGTCTCTCGCCCATATTCGATTGGGTTGACTCTGGCTTGAGGGATGACTTCAAAACCACTTAGGAAGATACCCGTGTCATCATGTTCTATTTCGAGGATTGGGATGTCCCCATTTTCTTTGTTTTCCACAATCTTATCGGCAAGTATGATCACTATATGGTCATCGTGGATGAACTTGACACGTTGATGCAGCGAGGAGGCTACCCCTTTCACACCATGGATCCAAGGACGTCCCAACAATAAACTGAAAGCAGCAGGAATATGTAGGACTTGGAATTCAACTGGCATAGTTAGTGACCCAATGGTCATCATCAGAGTTACCACCCCTAGGACACATCGACTTGTGTTGTCATATGCCCTTACTATCTATGATGAAGGAGTTAATTTTGAGATCTTTGTCCCTAGTTTTGCTAATGTGCTTGTAGGACATACATTCAGAGATTAGCCATTGTCTATCAGGACCCGAGGAACCCTTTTTTCCATGACCTCTACAGTGATGTGAAGAGCGTCGATGTGGTTGGTTCCTTCCTTTGGCAGATCCAAATCGGTGAACATAATCACATTTTCAAAATGCATGTTTCCGATCATTTTGGTTAGCTCGTTTAAAGATGTTTCAATAGGGATGGCTGCCTAACTTAAGGATTTGGGCAGTGTGTCGCGATGATTTTTGGAAGCACATAGCAAGCCCTAGATGGATATGTTAGCCTGGGTTTTCTTCATCTGAGCTAACATGGTATCTTCTATACTTGCAGCCCCAATGTCTATTTCTTTGTCTTTTTCCAGAGTGGCCACCACTTTCCTGGTTTGGTTGATATGCCCGACCAGATCTAGTTAGATGACTGACATCCCCACCAATCCCAATTGGCTTTCTCAGTGCTACTGATAGTTTGACTGCTGCCCAAGATAGTGTCCCAAGAGAGATGTTGCATCTAAGCTCTTTAACATCTATCAAATCTTGGATTACATTTTGGAGCATGTAGCACTTGTCAATGAGATGACTACTGTAGCGATGGTATTCACAATACTGGGCATGGTTCCATGTGTTAGGCAATAGATTCGGCAGCCTATAGTTTTCCATTGGTTTTAGCACTCCCTGTGCCATCAGTCCTTGCAATATCAATGATTGAAGAGCTTGCAATTCATCATAATGCCTATTTCCCCTGTTTGGTCCTTTGAAGTTCCTCTTTGGACCATTATTCCCACCAACTGTATTGATGGATCTATCTGCTCCATAGGACCATGGTACAGTGTCGTAGTTTTGGGTAGGGAAGCTGGTTGGTGGTATAGTTGGTATATTTCCCACCATGTGGACAGCTAGTCCTGATGTTGCAGCTTTTCCTTTTGAGTAGCGAAATTAGCTAAGAGGTGTACCGGCTTTCAAATGTCCAGTGTGTATATCTTCATCGATACGGATTCCTATTTCCACTCTCTCATTGAAGTTACCATAAGGAAGATATCGCATATGCTCTAGGTAAATGGGTTGGAGATTTTTGATGAACATTCTGGCTGATTCAGCTAGATCAGGCCTGTCCAACATTTGGGCTATCTTTCTTTTCCACCTGACTGCAAAATCTGCACAAGTTTTCTTTTCCTTTTGGGTCCATGCCTCAAGTTCCCTTTTATTCTCAAAGCTACTATTGTCTTTGTATCTCTTTTAGAACTCCTTAACAATTTGGTCCCAAGTACCCATAGTACTATTGTCTGCTAGCATTAACCATTGCTTAGCTACCCCTATTAAGGTGAGATGGAAATTGGAGTCCATTGCTTCGAAACTAGCCTCTCTTGACTACATGCCAGTAGAGTAAGATTTTAGGTGGGAGATAGGGCATCCAGTCCCATCAAATTTCTCTATGTCAGACATTTTAAATTTTGAGGCCAGCATAGCCGAAGGGTGTAGTGTTAATGCCCGTATAAAAAATTCCCCTTTGTTCAAGACCTTGAGCATCATTCCCTTCATGTTCTCCATATATGCCTCTATTTTTGTGGGAGGTGGTGCTAGGATATGGAATATATTTGAGGGATTGGGGGCAACTGAGTTCATTCCTAGCTGAGGTATTTGGTAAGGATTTTGAGGAGGTGGGATATTTGCAGTTTCTGTCTGACGACCATGATCATTGAAAGGTAGATAGGTCGTTACTTATCCCTGGCTGGGTATAGCTTCTGGGGTCCATATGTGGGCTATTTTAGAGTGGATTAGTGATGGGAAATAGAAGGCCACTTGGATTTTGGGGTATATTGGTGTTTGGGAAAGGATATGGTGGATTTGGCAAGAAAGGGTTAAAATTCGGGTAATAAGTATTAGGTGGGAAATTAGTGATTGGGGTGCTGGAGGTTGGTGGAAGGTTAGTGTTTGGCTGAGGGTTTGAGTTTAGAGGGGTATGAGAAGTAGATACTTCTTGAGGGGTTGCAGGGAAAATGATTCCCTCAACATTGGGTCTTGGACTTTGTATGAGGTTTGTGATATGGCCCAATAAGCAATCAGTAAGTGCACCCGAATTCTGGTCTAACCACTGCTGCATAGCCAGAATAGGAGCGTACCCTAGAGCCCATGTATCAGTACCCATAGTAGACTGTTCATTCTCAGCGGCCATTTTGCCCAAATCTGTACCCTCTGCACTGATTCTTATACTCTCTGACCTGACCTCTATGCATGTATCCCATATCAAACGACCGGTGCTATCTCTTCCTTTCCAAACTCGAGCCAGGTTTCTGAGGAAAAAGGGTTGAAAGTATCAGAAGAGAAGGTTCCATGTTTTTTGGTTTGAGTACAGTGTGCCTTTATTATTTTATTATTAATTTTCCCTAAGATTGATCGGACAAGCACCTACTTTGTTTTGACAATCTCGAAACTTTTCCTGGAATAATGGATTCTTTCTCTAGAGTATAGAACCTTCTTATTCCACCTGACTTTCGACTTCCCAAGATTGGACAGATCTCAGGCGAAGGGTCTATACTCTTTCCGGGATCCACCATTCAAATGGTCTAGGACAAATACCATAAAAATTACTGGTGAACCCCTGTGCACATATCCTTATTCATTTATGTATATTTTTGCAACAGGGATTGGCCACCAATTTCGAGGTATAAAAATCGATCGATCCATGAAGTGTCCTAAAAATTTATATGCTTTTAACGTTGGCTGATGCAAGGCTAGGCTAGCTTCACCCCGTTGACCCCTCAGTAAGGGGCGCAGGATGTGATAATTTCGGCCTAAGTTTTCCGTAGCCTCTCTTTCGAGATCATGGATACACGCGCGTGTTTATCGGGTTAAAGGGTAGCAGTCGGAATATTTCTACATGAGTGCACGTGTGTGAGTTATCTAAAAACAGTAAAGTCTTTTTTTTTTCCAGATATAAAGCAGTAAATTGCACGTCTTTCTGTTCATTTGTGGATTTTCTCGGCTCATTAGTTTGAATCCCCGAACGGACGGCGCGAGCGAGCGTGACGACCATTCAAATCAATAAATAGAAGAAAAATGTGGAAACTATCTATTCCTATTAATTACATTTAGTCATAATCCCCGAAATAAAATGACAAAATGAAAGAATATTTACATGTTTGTCAGAAATAATAATAAAAGCATAATAAAACAAAATAAAGCAAATAAAATGCTTCCGCTTTCCTTTTTATTTGTATCTTTTTTTTTTCGGGTTGCATTGGTAATCAAAATGAAGCTGCTGCAAGATTTCACGGTTATGCGCGCACACACACACACACACACATATATATATATAGATGCAATATTTAAATTGTTAAATAAATACACCGAGCATATTTAGCCAAAAACCCAAAAGAAAAACTCTTTTTTTATATATACAAAAAAAAACAAAAACAAAAACAAAAACAAACTGAGTCTAGCCCTCAGTTTTTATTTTATTAAAAATAAAAACAATCTCGCCAGCAGAATCACCACTATGAGTTCCCCGTTTTTCGCCACTGTATAATAGAGTCATCATCTTTATTTTAAAGAGAAACAAATAAAAACAAAAAAATAACCAGATTTGTAAAAGGGTTCGGAGGCTAAGTTACGAGTTGGGAAGGGTTTAGGCACCCAACTCGCCCTTTCGGTCTCAAAATATGTTATTTGGCTAAATATGTTTTTTTCTATAAAATCAACAATTTAAATAAAGCATTTACTATATATATATAAGAAATAACGAAACATACAGCAGCCTCATTTTAGAGTTACAAATATATTTTATAAAAAATTTCGCCATAATAACAACTTATTTTTGTGTTATTTGTTATAGAATTTCACTATTTATTTCGTGATATATGACTATTTTAAATAACACTTTTTTAATATAAAAAGTAAAACTTTAAAATACCTACCTCTTAAAGCGTGAGTGTTTTATCCCGTACAAAACTTCCTTCTGGTAGGCTTTAGCTTGTGCTCACTCTGTCCTTTCGAGAGAGGGAGTCTTTTCTTTTGTTGTTGCTGTTACTGGATTTTAGGCAGCTTAACTGCTCCTTTTTGTTGCTTTCTCCTTGGGATCCGGGCGGCACAACTGCTTGCTTGCTTGTGTTTGAAATCGGGCAGAGCAACTGCTTGCTTTGGCTGGATTTGATGTCTGGATTCGGGCAGGGCAACGAGTCTTTTTGGCTCTTTTGAACCGGTGAAATAGGGCGGAAACCTAGTTGGGTAGCTAGGGTTCACTTTGGCCGGAGAGTTTAAGTGTTTAGGGAGAGATTTGGCAACTCAGCAGAGCTTCGGGGCTAGAGGGGGAAATAACCTCGGCGTTCTCTCTGGAGAACTTTTATAGACTGCGCGGTGAAATTTTTCTCACTGTGTGAACTGTCTTTTTTCTGAGTGTCGGATGCCTTTATTTATAGGCTGGGATCCGGGGTTCCTTCCGCAGTTAAGTTTGATCAACCGTGCTCCAACAGCTTATACTGCGCGCTGAGAGAGTTGCACCAAAATCCAAAAGCTACAATGCACAGGAGGCTGTGGGCGCTACCCATAAGGAATGTAGGCGCGACGTCCAAAAGGGATGGGGGCTGCACACTCCTTTTCTTTTCATTTTTTGACACTTTGGCCCCTACAATTCACTGTTTATGCATCCTTTATTTTCTTTTGCATTTTAAACCCAGTAACTTGACATTCGTTAGTCCCTTTAACAGGTCTTGATGTTTCATGGCATGTCATATAACAGGGGTACGAAATTGGGGTGGCTACAGATCAACTAGAGTTTCTGTTGTCTTCAATGTTCCTTTCAACAGTATTAATGGTTCTATCTACCTCATATGACCATGGTACATTACTATAGGTTTGGGTAGCAAAGTTTATTGGTGGTGCTGTTGCAACAACATTAACTGCAGACCTGATACAACTGTTTTTCCTTTAGAGTAATGAAACGAGCTCTGGGGTGGGACACTTTCAAGTGACCTGTGCGAATATCTTCGTCAATGCGTATTCCCACCTCAACAATGGCATTGAAGTTGCCATAAGGAAGGTATCTCATACGTTCCAAGTAGATGGGTTGGAGATTCTTTATAAACATTCTCGCTGACTCGTTTGGGTCAGGCCTATCTAAGGTTTAGGCAATTTTCCTTTTCCACCTGGCTGTAAAATCGGCACAGGTTTCTTTCTCTTTCTAGATGCATGACTCGAGTTCATTTTTTTCTCAGAGCTGCTATTGTCTATGTATCTCTTTTGAAAATTTTCAACAATCAGATCCCAAGTGCCCATGGAACTATTATACGTCAACATTAACCATTGTTTTGCCATTCTTCCTCTCACGAATCCTTGTTCAATTAAGAACTTGGATAGAGTTTCATACCAAGCTCTGTGAGCTTGTTTCAGGCCATAGAGTGCTTTCTTAAGTCGGTACACTTGATTCTATTTGTCTTGGATGACAAAACCTGGAGGTTGTTCAACATATACCGTTTCTTGAAGATCACCATTGAGAAAGACACTCTTTACATCCATCTGATAAACTTTGAAGTCCATGAACGAAGCATAGGCTAGAAAGAGTATGATTGCCTCTAATCTGGCAACAGGAGCAAATGTTTCATCGAAGTCAATTCCTTCTTCCTGTCGGTAGCCTTGAGAAACCAATCTAGCTTTGTTTCTGGTGACATTTCCATCTTCATCTCTCTTGTTTCTGAATACCCACTTGGTGCCTATAACTAGATGGCCAGTAGGTCTTTGAACTAAGCTCCATACTTTGCATCTTTCAAACGGGTTCAACTCTTCTTACATAGCTTCAATCCAGTAATGGTCTTCAATAGCTTCATCAATCTTCTTTGGCTCAATTTTAGACATGAATGCGAATGCAAACATAGTCTCATTTCGAACTTTGTTTCTCGTATGAACTCCTGAGTTGAGATCACCAATGATTTGAGAGATGGGGTGATCTCTAGTTTCAATAACAACTGGAGGAAGATCACTTCTGGTGAGTTCTTCACTTAACGAATCTGGAGAAGGTAGAGAAGGAGATTCACCAAAATCAGGTTCTGAAGAGATAGGATCTTCCATACCTTCATTTTCTGGTGAACAAGAAGGGTGAGTGATCTGCAAAGGTGTTTGGGGGTAGAACAGAAGAGATGGGTTCAGGGTCAACAGTAGGGTTGGAACTGGTACCAGCAGAGTTGAAGTCTGCTGGTGCATGGTTAGCAGAACTGGAAGGGTCTGCAGTTGGAAGATTCTGAGGTGAAGTAGAAGTAAAAGCTTTATTTGTACCTGTCTCAACATCATCTGAATCATTAGCAACATTCGGAGCCTTTCGAGGCTCTAGTAAATCATATTCATCAAAAGTAACATGCACAGATTCTAAGATTTTCAAAGAAGTTTTGTTAAATATGTGAAATGCTTTTGAATGATTGGAATAGCCTAAAAAAATTCCTTCGTCTGATTTTGAATCAAATTTACCTTTATATTCTTTTCCATTATATAGAATAAAACATTTACAGCCGAAGATTTTGAAAAATCCTATGTTTGGGGCTCTACCTCTCCATATTTCATATGGAGTCTTATTATGAAATTTGTTTACCAGGGATCTATTCTTGGTAAAACATGCAGAGTTGATAGCTTATGCCAGAAGTACTTTGGAAGTTTAGATTCTGCCAACATAGTTCTTACTGCTTCAATGAGTGTTCTGTTCTTCCGTTCAACTACACCATTTTGTTGAAGAGTTCCGGTAGCAGAGAAGTTGTGGCTGATCCCGTGGTCATCACAATACCTTTCAACACCATTATTCTTGAATTCAGTGTCGTTGTCTGATCTGATGTCACTAATGTCTTCAAGCTTTTGGGTTTGAAGTCTTTTGAAAAGAGTGGTGACTAGATCATATGTCTCATCCTTTGAGGTCATTGTTTCGATCCAGGTGAACCTAGAGTAGTCATCAACTACTACAAGTGTATACTTGTCTCCAGAGATACTGGCTGTAGTGATTGGTCCAAAAAGATCCATATGCAGAAGTTGAAGAGGTCTGGTCGTAGACATGGCAGACTTTCTTTTGAAGGAAGACTTGGAAAGTTTTCCTAATTGGCAAGCTTTGCAACTTCTGTTGTGGTAGGCAAACACCGTAGGTAGACCTTTAACAAGCCCATCTTTGGAGAGCATGGAGAGGTATTTGAAGTTGAGGTGACTGAGACGCTTGTGCCAAAGCCAACTATTGTCACGAATGTTGTTTGCAACAAGGCAAAGGCTAGAGGATCTTCCTAGAAGGTTTAAGTCCACAACATAGACGTTTCCTTGTCTATTGCTAGTCAGTAACATTGAGCAGGATTCACGATCTTTGATGAGACATTGGTTGGAGGAGAATTGGCAGATGAATCCTTTGTCGCAGAATTGGGATTTGCTCAGAAGATTATGCTTTAAGCCATTCACTAGAGAAACTTTGTTGATGGAGAGATTTCCTCTAGTGATTGAGCCATACCCAATTGTTTTCCCACTTGCATCGTCATCGAAAATCACCATGGGACCTTTAGCTCCAGCTATATCTGTGAGTAGACTTCTGTTCCCTGTCATGTGCCTTGAACAGCCACTGTCGAGGTACCAGATGTCTTTATCTTCTGAATCTATAGCCATGAAGGAGACCTGAAAAATTCAAAAGAAACAAGTTCCCCTTTATTTTGTTTTGGGTACTGAGGATTAGCAACCTTTTGGAACCCATACCTGCCTAACCTTAAAAGAACTAGGTCTCTCAGATTTTGGTGTGAACCTTAGCAGGCATTCTGGGGCCAGATGACCTAAACAGTTGCAAGAATGACAGAGATGAAAGTTCTATGGAGGACTGATCGTGTCTTATTTTAATTATTCCTTGCAAGTGGACAAGATTATTGCAGAATAGCTTGGGAAGCAAGGGTCGAACCATAGAGACAAGAAAAATACAACTAGAAAGAATATTGATAGCAATTTTAAACTAAGTGGAGTTTTTTTTTATTGATTTTATCTAAACTAATTATTCTACTAAAGCAGTAAATTTAACTAAATTAGCAGCAATCACAGGTTGTGAAGATATTATGGTGGAGGGAAATCTAGGATTAGGGTTTCACTTGTATCTCCTCAATAGTTTATTTAAATAAAGTATCATTCAATATCTTGGGTTCGTTTACGAAAGATAAATATAGCCTGTTGAATTGCCGTTCAGTCTCCATCTCCAAATAATTCGTCCATTCTATATCCTAGGCACAAGAACATATGGATCCTAACTGTCACTTAAGTCATATATATGAACCTGACCCTAACTTATCACTCTCGTGCATCAATAGGTTCAATTTATCATGATGGTGAGCCAGTGTACGACATATGCATATTGGTCATGTAGTTATCCACACCTCTAAGCCTTTATCACTTGCGATTACATTCATTTGTTCAAAGCAAGATAATAAAGGGGTTGATAAACAACATGATCAACAAGAATTGAATGAATAAAAAATATAATATAAAGCTATAGATTCGATACAAGTTACCTCCCAACTCCTAGATTAATGGATGTTCAGTTCATCCTTAAAGATGAACTGCACACGGAGATGAATGAATACATGAATCGATCTTCAAAACTGTAATTACAACAACTAGACTACGTAATACAATCTAAATCCTACGCTAAAACTATTTAAAACTACTTCCTGGACGTCCTTTGGCTTTGGCTACCGTCCTTTATTTATACCAAGGAATTGTAGGGGAATCGGAGGTTCAATCCAGCTCGAAAACCTCAAAAGGTCGGTTCTATGCACCTTGCGGTCGCAAGGGTCTGATTTTTAGAGGTCGACATTCTGTCTACCTTGCGAAGGCAAGATGTTTCTACCTTGCGACCGCAAGGTAGCCAGATTCTCTTTCTATCGTTTTTCTTCAATTTTACATTTTGGCCCCTTCCTCGAAATCTTCACTCAAAGCCTCATAAATCACATAAATCCACCTAAAACTCTGAAACTCATAAAACAACTCAAAAACACATATTGTTCAATTTAAGTCATAAATGTACTTGATAACGATGTATAATATACGTCTATCAAATACCCCCAAACTTAAACTTTGCTCCTCCACGAGTAAACAATACTTATAAATACAAAATTAAGTAAACAAAAATTAAGAAAATCTTTTTGGATGGTGACACTATTTACACTCCTCTAGAAACCCACAAACTCAAGGAGACACTAACGAGTGACTCAACTATGCATAGAAATACAAAGACTAATAAATACAAAAGCAGGTGACAATTATACTAGAAACAATAAAACAAAAATCTTTTTGGATTCAACCTCAAGTCATAATAGCATGGCATATCAAAGTAGTCTCAGTCAGATACTCGCCACATATGTGCAGACTAATCACATAAAACAAACTGACCTATACTCAAACTGCTACCGGTCTTAATTTCTCCGTGTGTATGTGATCACCAGTCATAGAGAATATCTTAACTAAAACAGTTTTATTAAGCTAAGCACCACATTCATTAAAAATCAGAATTTAGATAAAACCAATGCAACATAGAGTATGAGATCTACCATCCAAACCCGGTCTATTACAGAAAGAGAGATCACCTAGGATTTTAAAAACTTATACATCCATCTCATGCACTTCTATGTATGACATACAATGCTCTCATATCCCAATTACTTGCAATAGCTAAGATTATGCTAACACAGTGAGCTTGCGAATAATATGAATATGAAGTGTAGATCAATTTACATGCCTTACCATCAAATCAATAAACACAAGCATTGACAAGAAGATCAATAGGTCTTTAATACCTTGTAATGTAAGGCCATGGTGTTGGGGGATATGATGGAAAGGGAATAGAATACAAAGTCAGAGAGCAAGACTACCCTTTACCCCTAGTATTCTTTTTCAGCAGAATTTTTCTAACATATTTTTCTCTTGAAAGCTATGCTTTCATTTGAATCTTCTTGCACTCTTCTTCTTCCGTTTCATTTTTCGTCGATCTATATATATATATATATATATATATATATATATATATATATATATATATATATATATATATATATATATTCGATCAACAGGGAAGAAGAAGTCTTCGGAAAACTTTCTTGACTGGAAAAAAATGGTCCCATAAAATTAATTTCCCACCCACATCCTACTCTCTCAAAGGGTAGGCTAAAAGTGTTTCGGCTTTTAGGGTTAAGTTAATGTGGGTAATAGAAATGATGTCGAATGGGTTTGCTTAGCACACTCCATTCTTTTTAATTAGGCACAAAGGGGACACTAGGGATTTTTTTAGTAAAGATCGGGAAATATTTAGGCTCAAACGATTCAAAGATGTCTTATATCATATCTTAATGTCAAATACTCATGTCGTTTTTAAGAAAGTAAAACATATAAAATATCATGTCAATTATGGAAGTTGTGGAATCGAAGATTTAGCATCACTGGATTTCACATAAGCATTCGCTAAAACAGATGGTAGGGACAATCAAGACTAACATGCAGACACGGTTCGAAAGTGTGCTTGAGATATATTAGTAAGAAAAATCCAAGGGATCTAACTTATCATGCAATTGACCCTAAGTTACAATCCAATGCAACAATCATGTTAGGATGGCTATTCTTCATATTCTTGTGCATATCTTGATGTTAAAATGAAATGGGTGCTATAAACTTTCTAAAAATGTTCTAATCAATCCATAATTATGACTGGTGTAGGTGCACAAAGATTTGGAGAAAATCAACAATTTTGCAGAATCAAGTAAATTATAGAATGATCTATGGAAAAGTTATGTGGTTCATTGCATTAACTCTTCATCGACTAGTACGACCACACAAAGACTTCGAGGATTAAAATTTTGAATCAAAAATATATTTTTTTTTCATTTTTTAAAAAAAATGGAGATGATGATGACACAATTGATGATGGGTCCCTATAATGGGTACCCGTAAGAACCAAATATTATAGTATTCTGGTCACGACAACATCTTCGAAAATAAGAAAAATTCAAAAGCAAGAAATTCGAGTGAGGAGAAGACACGATAGATGGAAAAGAAATTTTTCCTCACCCTAAAAACGTAACCCAACTCCACTCTTCCTTAGGCTGGGACCTGCAAGGACCCTGGGCTTAGAATTCCCCCACCCCAAACTTAATTTCTATTTTGTCCTCAAAATTGAGGAACATCCTATGAGAGGATTGATGGAGGAGAAATATCAAAAGGACGTAGCTGGCCCACCTAACGAAAGAGGAAGAAACTTGGGCTCCGACTCATGGCGAGTCGGGAGGAAATAACGAAGGAGGACGAAACTCGGGGATCGTGCCAGGTGGCATCCCAAAATATGTGGAGACATTCTTCCCCACCTGGTTAATCCAACCAGAAAAATAAGTTTGGTCGGCACACACTTGTGCCAACTACTGACTCACCATTTCATTTTGGAACATAAGCTCCTCCTGCCTGTTGGAGATCGCCTCCAACGGATCCTCCTCCTCGGGCAGCTCCTCATGTAGGCCTCTCTCACGTGGCTAGCGAGGGTACTCAAACAGTAGAGCCCTCGAAATGTCAGGCACCTCCCGAACTCTCTCCGCATCTGGAGTCCACACGACTCCAGACCCCCTACACAGTCCGGTAATCAAACTCGGGAACGTGAATCCCGCGTTTGTAGTACCTCTAATAAGGGACTGTATTTGGCCGTTGATCAGACGGCCAACATCGACAGACCCACCAGTAAGGATGGTGTAGATCAAAACAGCCTTATTCCAAGTCACCGTGTGTTGGTGGCTGGAAGGCATGAGACGTGCACAGATAAATTTGAACACGGCCTTGGCCGTGTTCGTGAGATGGGTCTCCTCCATGGTGCGGGCAGGGAATGGTGGGTTTTGGTTAAAGGTCCAAACCACACCAGGTGTTGCGATTTGCGCATTTACCACCTCGAGAGTAACGGGATCAGAAAGGTAGAGGCTGTATTGGTTAGCACCCCTCGCATAGTTGGTGGTGCCAAAATAACGGTTAATGTTATGGGACGAAAAACTAACATTCCTACCCCCTAACATAAACAGTATCTATAACTCCGCCATCTATTCCAATTTTCCCGTTGGCATAAAATTCTCAGACTAGGGCCACGATGGCCACGCCCGGAGTCGCAATAAGATTGGCCCACCTGCGGCGGTAAAAGTGGTCAGGGAGAGCAAAGTCTTGAGCTTGAAATCCCCTCTTAGGGATTATGCTCTTGGAGAGCTTTTTAGTATAGCTCTCTGAAGCCTCGAAAGAAATAAAACGGTGGGCATCGTAATGAGACTCCTCCTCTTGGGAGCGGGACGTGGATGGGCTGGTGTTTCTACGCTTAGGGGCCATTTTCTTTTAAAGCACAAAAATAATCTATTCTCTAACAATTAATATAACACAACCTAACTAAAACAAATAAAGCATGCAAAAATTTAAGCAAAACAATTCTAACACCCTAACATGCAAATATTTTGATAGGTCAAAAATTTAGATGAAGAGGGATAGAAAATACTTGGATGAAGCAGAGCTTTAATTGCAGAAGAAGGATGGCCGGATTTTGAAGCTTCTCACCGAAAAAAATGGCGGCTTCACTTCTTCAAGCTTTGGTGAAGTGAGATGAAGGTGGATGAAGGATGGAAGGTTGAAGGAGAGTAGAACTTGGGACTTGAATCTTGGTCGGAATAGGAGAGAGCCTCACTGGATTTTTGAGAAGATGAGAGAGATCGGACTGTGCTTGAGAGAGAGAGATTTCTGAAATTGTGATTTCCATGGCTGCTCGGTTGTTGCTTATAAAGGGGGCCTTACGGCCGCAAGGTCTTTAGGCCTTGCGTCCGCAAGGTGCCCAGTCAACCTGAACGCACGGAATTTGATGAGGGGTGACGGTCACACATTTGGCATTTAATAGGGCCTTGCAGCCGCAAGGTGTTTGGGCCTTGCGTCCGCAAGGTCAGCAGAATGTTTGCCTTGGTTTTTTGCTTTCAGACTTGCGGCAGTTTTCCTGTTTAGTCCTTCCGTTAGTTCTGTTACGTTCTATTAGGTCCGTTTCTTTCCTGCACTCTGAAAATTCTACACAAACTCTAAACTAAAATATTAGCAACATATAAATACAACACTACGATGCTTTTCTCCCCCAAACTTGAATTATGGCATATTCAAATTTAAATTAAATGTCCATAATTAAATAAGACGAAGAACAACATATTTAAATTACACTATGAAAGCAAATAAAATTCATCAAAGTGGGTTGCCTCCCACCTAGCGCACTTGTTTAACGTCTTTGGCTTGACCCAACTGCAAACCTAATCTCTCGGTGGTTCATTGTCAGAGAGACGAATGAGTTCTATTGTTCTCTCAACTGACATGGGTTCAAGGTACGGTTTGAGTCGGTGACCATTAACTTTAAATATTTCATTGGTCTTTGGGTTCTTAATATCAATCGCTCCATGAGCATAAATTCGAACTATAATGAAAGGACCAGACCACTTCGATTTTAATTTTCCGGGAAATAATCTGAGTCTAGAATTAAAAAGAAGCACTTTTAATCCTGGAAGAAACATCTTGTTGGCTAATCCCATATCATGGTATTTCTTGGTCTTTTCTTTATAAGTTTTAGCATTCTCATACGAATTTAACCTATGCTCTTCTAATTCATTTAACTGGAAAAGTCTTTCTTCACCAGCCAAAGTTAAATCGAGGTTAAGAGCTTTGATGGCCCAATAGGCCTTGTGTTCAATCTCAACTGGAAAATGACAAGTATTTCCATACACCATCCGATAAGGACTCATTCCTATTGGAGTTTTATATGTAGTTCGATATGCCCAAAGAGCATCTTTGAGTTTAGGCACCCAATCTTTACGATTTGGTCTCACAGTCTTTTCCAAAACTGCATTTATCTGTCTGTTACTAACTTCTACTTGGCCAGATGTCTGAGGATGATATGGTGTAGCTAACCTGTGAGTTACACCATATTTTCTAAGGACTGAATTTAGCAATCTATTAGTGAAGTGTGTTCCTTGATCACTAGTTATAGCCCTCGGTACTCCAAACCGGGTGAAAATATCCTCCAAAAACTTGACAACAGTTTGTCCATCATTATTTCTAGTACCAATAGCTTCTATTCATTTAGACACATAATCAATAGCGACTAAAATATATTCACAATCATTAGAAACTGGAAAAGGACCCATAAAATCAATACCCCAAACATAAAAAATTTCAACAATTATATTCATATGCAAGGGCATTTCATTCCTTTTACCAATTCCACCAGTTCTTTGACATTTATCACAAGTTTTGTAGAATATGTCACAGTCTCTAAAAACAGTAGGCTAATATAATCCAGATTGCAGAATTTTTCTAGCAGTTTTATTACCAATAAAATGACCACCACAAGAATATTCGTGACAAAATGCCATAATACTTTGTTGGTCTTGTTCTGGAACACATCTCCTAATTATAGAGTTGGAACACATTTTATACAAATGAGGTTCTTCCTAAAAGTAATGTTTTGCATCTATCACAAATTTCTTTCTTTGATAAAAATCAAAGTCAGGGTTGATGATATCAGATACATAAGAATTGACATAATCAACATACCAAGGATCCAAATATTTAACTGCTAATAATTGTTCATCAGGGAAGTCTTCATTCACAGGAATTTTATTATCAAGAAATTGACGTTTAAGTAAAGGTAAAAATTCCAACCTAGACAAATGGTCGGCTACAACGTTTTCGTTCCCTTTTTATCTTTAATAGTAATATCAAATTCTTGCAATAATAACATTCATCTTATGAGTCTAGGCTTTGCTTCTTTCTTACTCAAAAGATATTTTAGAGCTACATGATCAGAAAATATAATAACTTTTGATCCTAACAAGTATGGTCTAAACTTTTCTAATGCATACACAACTGCTAAAAATTATTTTTCTGTGGTTGTATAATTAAGTTGTGCATCATTCAATGTCCTACTAGCATAATGAATTACGTGTGGTTTCTTATCTACTCTTTGACCTAACACAACTCCAATTGTGAAATCCGAAGCATCACACATGATCTCGAAAGGGAGATACCAATCGGGGTTGGTTAAAATTGGGGTTGATGCCAATTGTTATTTTAATAAATTAAATGCATTCAAGCATTCTTGATCAAAAATGAATACGGTATCTTTTGCCAACAGATTACATAAGGGTTTACAGATTTTTGAAAAATCTTTTATAAATCTTCTATAAAAACCTACATGTCCTAGAAAATTTCTAACATATTTGACAAAAGTTGGGGTAGGTAATTGTGATATAACTTCAATTTTTACCTTATCGACTTCAATTCCTTTGTTAGACACAACATGCCTTAAGACAATTCCATGTTTAACCATGAAATGAATTTTTTCCCAACTTAGGGTCAAATTAGTTTCGCAACATCTTTTCAAAACAGATGTAAGATTTTCTAGGCAATGGTCAAAAGAATCCCCAAATACTGAGAAATCATCCATAAATACTTCAACACATCTTTCCACTAAATCCGAAAATATAGAAATCATGCATCATTGAAAAGTAGCTGGGTCATTACAAAGTCCAAAGGGATTTCTCCTAAATGCAAAGGTACCAAAGGGACATGTAAAAGTGATTTTTTCTTGGTCTTCGGGTGCTACTGGGATTTGATTGTAGCCAGAGAAACTGTCAAGAAAACAATAATATTCATGACCAGCTCATCTTTCAAGGATATGGTCAATAAATGGCAAGGGAAAGTGGTCTTTCCTAGTTGCCGCATTTAATTTCCTCAAATCTATGCACATTCTATAACCAGTGATAGTTCGTGTGGGAACTAACTCATTTTTATCATTTAACAACTGTAATTCCTGATTTCTTAGGAACTACTTGAACTGGACTAACCCATTTACTATAAGATATCGGGTAAATTATACCCGAATCAAGAAGCTTAAGTACTTCTTTTCTCACTACTTCTTCCATGTGAGGGTTAAGTCTTCTTTGTCTTTCTCTAGAAGGTTTACTACCTTCTTCTAAATGAATTTTATGCATACACATAGATGGACTAATTCCTTTTAAATCTGTTACGGACCAACTTATAGCTTCTCTATGTGTCCATAAAACTTTTAACATGCTTGCTTCTTGTTCTTCTGTTAAATCTGCAGCAATTATAACAGGTAAAGTTTTACCTTCCCCTAAAAATGCATATTTTAAGTGGGGCGGTAATGGCTTTAATTCTACTTCAGGAGGGGATTTGACAGATGGAATAAACTCATGAATTTCAGGTTTAACTGTCTCTTCTTTCTTTTCCTCCTTAGCATTCTCTTCTTTTTCTTCATCTATTTTTATTTCATCAAAAACAGACTTTAGAATTTCCACCTCTTCTTCTTTATTATTTTCGTCTATTTCTATTTCATCATAACTATTTCCTGATTCAGACTCTTCCATTTTGTTTTTATCTTTTCTCTTAAGAGCTTGAAGTCTTTCTTTCTCTTTCATTTAAGCTATTACATGATAAAAGATTCTATCATCATAACTTACATATGTATCTTTCTCATAGTTATCATCGTCATCAAGACTTTTGTTAAAGGTTTGAGTTGTAAAATTTTCAATTTCATCAATTGAGAAACATGCATTTATGTCACTTGGTCTATTCATCACATCGAAAACTGGAATTTCTACAGTTTCACCCAAAACTGACATTGTGAGTTTACCATTCTTAACATTGATCATTGTGTTGGCAGTGGCCATAAAAGGTCTACCTAACAAAATAGGAACTTCATTGTTTGTGCATATCTTTCTTTCCATCTCTAGAACCACAAAATCTACCGGTATGATTAACTTATCCACCTGCACTAGAATGTCCTCTACTATACCCAAAGGATGTTTAACTGAATGATCAACTAACTGTAAAGACATAGTAGTGGGTTTCAGTTCTCCCAACCCTAATTGTTTATAGACTGCGAAAGACATCAAATTAATACTTGCTCCTAAATCTAACATAGTCTTCATCTTTTTAGAACTACCCAATGAGACTTGGATATTAAAACTACCAGGATATTTCAATTTAGGGGGAAGTTCGGGTTGTAAAACTGCGCTCACGTTTTCAGAAACAATAATTTTTTCATTCTTTTCAAATTTGTGTTTCTTAGAGTGAAGATCTTTGAAAAACTTAGCATAAGATGGAATATTTTTAATAACATTAAGCAAAGGAAGATTAATATTTACTTTGGATAACATGTTATAAATTTTCGAAAATTGCTTATCCATTCTGTTTTTCATAAGTCTTCTAGGGAATGGTATTGGAGGAACATATGGTGGTGGTGCCACATAAGGTTCCTCAAGAGGATCTGCCTCTCGTTCTTTTTCTTGACTTACTTCTTCTTGACTATCTTTTTCTACTTCTTTATCTTTTACTTGATTATTTTCACTTTTATCCTTTTCAACTTCTTTATCAGAAGTATTTACTTTATCAGGCACATCAGAAGATTGAATAGGATTACTTACCTCTTCTCCAATTACTCTACCACTTCGCAAAGTAATGATAGATTTTGCCTGTTCTGTCTGACTAGGGAACTTCCCTTCTTCTCTTTTCTCTTTTTCAACTTTTGCAAGTTGACTCCTTAAATTTTTCACCTCTTCTAGCAAATATTTGTTAAGAGCAGCTTGACCTTTGCTCGCTCCATCTGACTTTGGAACTTCTTCAATTCGCAATTGTCCTTGATTTGGAAATTGTTGAGGTTGTAAAAGTTTGTTTCCTCCCCATAAAAAATTAGGATGATTCCTCCAACTAGGATTATATGAGTTTGAGTAAGGATCATTCCTTTGTCTTTGAAGGTACATGTTCATGGCATTAACCTGTTCAGGATATACAGCACTAGAGGGACAAAAATTAGTAGCATGAGAATTTAATCCACAAATAGCACATGCTTCTTGAATTTACCAATTTTCAAATTGAGCTTGCATATCTGGTTTTTCTTGAACTTTAAATAAATTTCTACTTTTACCTCTTGCACTTTTCTGTTGAGAATTTGCACTTAACATCTCAAGTAATTCTTCTAGTGCAGCTGGTGTCATTCTATTAATAGAACCACCGGCTGCACTATCAATCATAGTTTGTAAAGCAGGCGAAAGAGCATGATAGAATTGAGTTACTAGCACATCTTGAGATAGATTATGATGAGGACACATGATAAGTAAATTTTTAAATCTATCCCATGCTTCATGGAATGTTTCTCCTGGTTCATTTTGAAAAGACATGATTTGTATTCTGTATTCTGAAAGAGATGCATGTTTATAAAATTTACCCATAAACAAATCATATAATTGAGCCCAAGTATAAACACTTCTAGGTGTTAGATTCATAAACCATCTTTTCGCCAAATCTTTTAATGCACTTGGAAAATATTTCATTTTTACTTGATCTTCAGTCAAACCACCTAACGGAAAAGTTCCCATCATATATTCATATTCTTTAATGAAACTTACTGGGCCTTCAGATGGCATTCCATGAAATGAAGGTATCATATTAAAATAATGACCTTTAAGTTCGAAATTCCTTACTGCTTCCAATAAGACTAGACATGATGGAGTTGCATTCAACATAGGCCGACTATAATCATTTATAGTTCTTTGATTGATTATTACTTCCATATTTCTATCAGCAGGTTCTTCCAGTCTTTGATTCACATTTACTGGATGAACCGGATTTTCAGGATTTTGATTATTGTTATCCATTGGAGGATCAACCAAAGGATCCTCTTGATTCAATTGTTCTTGATTATCAGGCTGGGTTCCTAGATTATCAGGGTCTTCCTGATTCTTTCCAAGATTATTTATATTTTGATTTAATTCTACTAGTTTGGGATTTAGAGATCTACGATCGTGCATAAAATAAATAAAAACTAACAACTAAAAATAAATAAAATCTTTTTGTATTTTTATTTTTTATAAAAACTAAATTTAAAATTACGCTACCAACAAACTAACTATGCAAACTAGCTTGTCCCCGGCAACGGCGCCAAAAACTTGATCGTGTTTTATTTTAATTATTCCTTGCAAGTGGAGAAGACTATTGTAGAATAGTTTGGAAAGCAAGGGTCGAACCACAGAGACAAGAAGAATACAACTAGAATGAATATTGATAGCAATTTTTGTGGCGACCCGACCCGAACCCCGAGATGGAATCACAAGTCAAGTCGTCAAAATAGGACAACAATACATGAAAGGTCTCAATTATAGAAAACGACGTGACGCAACATTTTAGATGAAACACGACTCGGCACCAAAAGGCTGGAAATTTTTGAAACTTTTTAAACCTGATATAGCAATTAAAGACAAGTATATCAATTCATCGGCGACTTTACTACCGGAACCCAACACTACACAGTTCATGCATATATACCTCGACGGCTACAACATGTCGGAGAAACAACATAATTAAATAAGAGCTAAAGTAATGCCCAGCGGAAGTATTAAAACATGTGAACCAAACTACATCTATACAAGGCTCGGCATACATGCGTCGGCGCTCAAAATAGGATACATGAACTACAAGTATTGACTTAAATCCAAATAAACAAAGTTCCCAAGCGAAGTCTAAATGACTTGCTAAACCCAACGTCCTTACAAAAGAGAACAAAATAAGGACATCTATAAACCACAACCTCGTCGCGTGTGATCACGGACAAGCAAGAATCCTGTTACACCTCAACGAGCGGTACCTGAACGGCTCGGATCTAAAGCAGTAAAAGGGAGGGAGTAAGTCATAAAGACTTTGTGAGTTAACAATTATGCATGTCATGACATTATGCAACATACATAACAAGATATCATCTTTAATATCAAGTCACTCAAAGTATTCATTTAATAAACACTTAAATCACATATCCATGGTAGCACATTGTTTCACATAAGTGCTATAAAGTAAACCACATAATAGGATGATATGTTATGGAACCGGTGCCGCTACGTAGCTCCTGCAATACACAGCGTTAGCATTCGTGCCAATGATACCCGTGATTAGTGTATCAAAGTTCCGAGTTCTCTTCTCGGGTACCAAGCTCTCTCCTTGGTACTTAGACTTTCCAATGTGCTCTTTAGGTTACAAAGAAAGGTGCTACTGTGGCCACGGTGGAGGCGTGTGTGATAAAAACCCGGTATAACAACCCATCACTATCACGAGTCCCATAACTCGTGACGGCGATGCATTGTCACACCAACGACTCAATCAAATATGCCAGCTGGACTAATGCAATGCCAAGTAGATGTTTACTCGTCATATAATCTCAAATAAGGAACAAGTTCGACAAGAGCGAACTTATTCAACAAGTAGTTGTTTACTCATTAAGAAATCACATAGGAATTCGACAAGAGCGAATTCAACATGTCAAAAAGATATATTATTCTACAACATGCTCTCAATCATGCATTTACTTCACACGATTACATAAACCGCATAAGAACTCAATTGAGTCTTACAAGCACACATACATCAAGGCATAATCATCAATCCATCTCAAAGTATCGTAAGCTAATTCATTAGTCTAACGAACTACATTTGTCGTAGGGATTGATTGTGGAGTCGTTATTGTTCGATAACTCCCTAATTTCAACTCCGGTGAGTTTTACTAAAATTCAACCAAGTTGAGCATTGATACTATATGTATCACATTGCCCTTTTCTAAGTTCTCCGTTCATTTAGAACTTGATAACTAAGCCGTTCATGTTCTTAAACTAGCCTTAAACACAATCCCGAGTTTCAAACCCTAGTTTCGGTGATTTTGTTAAACCTTGAATTGAACCGAATTCTTTCACAAGAGTTATTCCCAAGCTCATTATAAACAACATTCATGTTTTACAAAATGTCAAAATCATAACTTCATAGAGATTTCATAAAATCATACTCATATTTTATATGTTGAATTGAAGGTTTTGTCTTCACAAAAGATGTTCATAATCAACATTAAAACAACTATAATGAAGGGGTCATGTTATTTTACTAAACATGGAAATATCAGGGAATTGTCACTCACCTTAGTCCTATGATTAATGGATGAATGGTTGAACAAAGCAAAGATTCTTGTAGAGAATATCAAGGGCTTCGATTTGGCGGTCTCGGTTTGCCGATCGGACCACCGGAACTCTGGGAAACGGTCCTTCAACCTAGGGTTTCCTCTATGGACGAATTTGAGCTTGAGTCTCTGATTCTCTGGTTTAAGGTGAACACAAATGGCTGGAAAGGCTGCATTTTGTGTTTATATACTTCCCAAGAAGTCCCTAATCCAAGTGAAGTGAGTTAAGAGGCTTTCTATTGGCTAAGGCATGAAGACCATTGATAAGGAAGATCCAAGGGTTCACAAGGGTTGAAAGTAAGTCAACAAAGGTGGCTTTGAGTCACAATGGACGTCCAAGGGCCAAGGGTTCAAGAGTCAATAGCCAAAATCCACTCAAAAAGAACATAGGCTGAAATCTGCCCCATGCGGTCGCTTCATAAAAGGGCCATGCGACTGCATGCCTCTGTCCACCAGCAAGCTTCATTTTTGGTTGTGCTCTCAGCATCTCATGCGAGCCAAGGCCAAAAATGCAATGCGACCGCGAGGTCCTAACCTAAAACTTAATCTTAAGTGACCCTAAATGATCTCAAACTCATTGGCAACAATCCTAAGGTGTAACCCAACTCAAAACAAGTCGGAAACACACCCGAAACAAGTTAAAACATGGCTCGAATCACGCGACGAATGGCCAATGAATCAAACACGAATCAATCCCAACTTAATCTAGGATAAAATGAACATGTATTAGGCTTGTTTAAACATGGTTATGGCTTGTATACAAGGCCTATAACTCAACCGAACTTCTCTCGAGACGAAATGAAGGCAATACAAGCAATGATGTACAACATCAAAACACAAACGAAGCAACGAAGCTTCTAAACTTCCAACCAAGCATGAAACAACTAAGATGAACATTATAAATCTTATATGCAAGGTATTAAGACTCTCATGAGACTTATTAAGGTGCTAACACGTTAATACGAACACCCGAAACAACAACAACAACAAGGCATGTAACGCATGGAAGACCATTACTCTATTATGATCTCAACCAACTCAATGCCAACATGATATGAATGAAATGAAGTCTCTAACATGTCAAGATCTATTGTAAACATGTTATAATGATGAAAAACATGAAATGGGGTTTGGGTTCTCACATCCTCCCCCACTTAAAGGAATTTAGTCCCTAAATTCATACCAGAAATCTCGAACAAGTAAGGGTATTTCTCCCTCATCTCAAGCTCAGTCTCCCATGTGGCTTCCTCAATATCATGATTCTTCCACAAGACCTTCACTAAAGGAATCCGCTTGGTCCTCAAGACTTGCTCCTTGGTATCAAGAATCCTAACCGGTTTCTCAACATAAGAAAGATCGGGCTCAAAGGTAATCTCCTCATAAGTAAGGACATATGACTCGTCCTTCAAGTACTTACGAAGCATGGAAACATGAAACACATCATGGACACCCGATATAGACGGTGGTAACGCAAGTCTATAAGCCAAAGAACCAATCCGCTCTAATATCTCGAACGGACCAATAAACCTAGGAGAAAGTTTCCCTTTCTTCCCAAACCGCTTAGTACCGCGCCGGGGCGATACCTTCAGGAACACAAAGTCACCAACCTGAAACTCAAGATCTCGTCTCCGGTTGTCTGCGTAGCTTTTCTGTCTACTCTGAGATGTAAGCAATCTGTCTCTAATCAGCTTCACACTCTCGGTAGTACCATCTCCGAACCCCATAATCTAGCCTCACCAACCTCATCCCAAAAATCGGTGATCGACACTTACGCCCATACAATGCCTCGTGCGGCGCCATCTCAATGCTCGATCGATAGGCTGTTATTATACGCAAACTCAGCCAACGGTAGATGTGAATCCCAACTACCCTTGAAATCCATAGCACACGCACGTAGCATATCCTCCAAAATCTGTATCAATCGCTCCGACTGACCATCAGACTATGGGTGAAAAGCAGTACTGAAGTTCAACTTCGTACCCAAAGCCTCCTGCAAGGAATGCCATAACCTAGAAGTAAATCTGGGGTCTCTATCTGACACAATGCTAACCGGTACACCATGTAATCTCACAATCTCCTGAATATACAACACCTAACCGACTCAAGTAGGAAATCGCAATAGGGATAAAATGAGAAGACTTAGTCAACCTATCAACGATAACCCAAAGCGCATCAAAGCCTCTACGAGTGCGTGGCAACCACAACAAAATCCATGGTGATATGTTCCCACTTCCACTCAGGAATCTCAAGTGGTGAAGCAAACCGGCAAGTCTCGGTGCTCACCTTAACTTTCGGCACGTCGCCAAACATCTCGAAACATACTCGCCTATCTCCTCTTCATACCATTCCACCAAAATCGCCTCTTCAAGTCACGGTACATCTTAGTACTACCGGATGTATCGTATACTTGGCCTTGTGAGCCTCATCAAGAACCATACGCTTTCACTTCATCGAAGAAGAACGCAAATCCTACTCCCGAATGTCAAGATCCCATCCGTTTATCGCGAACTTCGGGTGTATTATTCTCACCCAATCCATCGATAATCTTTATCAAATCGGATCAAGGTAGCTTGAGCCTCCTTGATCAACCCAAACAACACTGGTGTAGCACGAACATTAGCAAAGAGAACACTATGCTCACTCACAACAGGACTCCACTCACGGACATCCTCGAGCATCTTCCATTCCCTAATCATCAAACACGACATGTAGGATCTCCTACTCAACGCATCCGCAACAACATTCGCTTTCCCCGGATGGTACAAGATAGTACAATCGTGATCATTAAGCTTCTCCATCCATCGCCTCTGTCTCATATTCAACTCCTTTTGTGAGAAAAGGTATTTCGAGACTCTTATGATCCGTATACACCTCAAACTTAGCTCCATACGGATAGTGTTTCCACTAATGAAGCGCAAAGATAATAGTACGCCAACTCAAGATCATGAGTCGGATAATTACGCTCATACGGTGACAACTTCCTAGAAGCGTAGGCAATAACCTTCCCGTTCTGCATAAGCACACAACCCAAGCCTTCCAAAGAAGCGTCACAATAAACCATGAAGTTCTCATAACCACTAGGCAAAGCTAAAGCCTGTAGTCAACCTCCTTTTCAACTCTCGAAAGCTAGCCTCACACTTGTCACTCCAAACAAAGCGGACTTCTTACGAGTAAGATTGATCATAGGAGTGGCAATCTTAGAAAATCCCTCAATGAACCTACGGTAATAACCCACCAAGCCCGAAACTACGGACTTCGGTCACATGTACTAGAGTCTTCCACTTGGTAACGACCTCAACCTTCGATGGATCCACCGCGATACCATCACTAGACACAACATGCCCAAGAAAAGCAACTTGTTCTAGCCAAAAGCACACTTGCTAAATTTAGCAAAAAGCTGTTTCTTAACACCTGATAAGAACCTCTCTCAAATGATGCTCAGCTCCTCTCGTGACTTCGAGTACACGAGGATATATCATCAATGAACACCACTACAAAACAATCAAGGTACTCATGAAACACCTATTCATCAAGTCCATGAAAAGCGGCGCGTTTGTCAACAAAACGGCATCACAACAAACTCATAATGGCCATACAGCGTGAAAGGCAATTTGTCTTCGGGACATCCTCCGCCGAACCCTCAGCGATGGTAACCACTCCTCAAATCTAACTTGGAATACACAATGCAGACCCACGAAGGCGATCAAAGAGGTCATCAATGTGAGGTAATGGATACTTATTCTTTATAGTAACTTTGTTCAAGCGGCGATAGTCAATGCACCTATAAACTACCATCCTTCTTCTTCACAAACAAAAGGGTGCACCCAGGAGACACACTCGGTTTAATAAACTCTCTATCCAGCGGTTCTTGCAGCTGCTCCTTCAACTCTCTCAACTTCAATTTGGAGCCATCCTATAAGGTGCTCTAGAGATAGGTGAAATAGGCAATAACTCAATGTAAAAACTCTAACTCTCGGTCGGGAGGTAATGCATAATCGATCGAAAAGACATCAGAAATTCATTAACTCTACCGGTACATCTTCTATACTAACATTAGACATGCTAGTATCAAGCACACAAGCAATATACCCGTACACCCCGAGATAGCAGTTTTCTAGCCCATAAGCGAGAAATAACATGTATACCTCTCATAGCATGATCGCCTTGATAAACACAAATTCGAATTAGGGCATGGCAAAAGTAACCCTCTTGCGGCGGCAATCTACTAAAGCATGGTAAACACATAGCCAATCCATACCCAATATCACATCAAAATCCCGGATAGGCAATACTACCAAATCGCATGCAAAACCGATCACAAACAAGTACATCGCAACCCCCATAAACCTCGGATGCAAGCATACAATCACCCGATAGTGTAGACACCTCAAGCACATAAGGCAAGCGGGCGAGCAAACGCATAAATGATCAATAAAATGAGATGCGACATATGAATGAGTAGACCGGATCTATAAGAACTCGAGCTCTATGACCCGAGCGAGAGTGTACCTCCAATCAGCTTAAGTAGACTGCGGGACACCACGTTGATCAGCGCAAATGCTCGATACTGCGCCTTAGGGACGCCATCACTATCCCTCTTGTTCCCAAGCTGTGAAATAGAACCCGCGGGGCCCGACTAACACCGGCCTTAGGGCAATCTCTCCTCAAGTGACGAGTCTCACCACACCGTGACAACTTGCGGTCTTAGTCCTTAACTTGCTTTCATTGCGTGCCCGTCGTGACAATAGAACATACTTCTGAGCTGTTCCTCTATCCTCTGCCCAGAAGATGGAAGCGCGACTATCTCGACTCTCGGGCAGGCCCGGGGCATCCCTAAGCTGCATGCTACCATGGCCCACTTTGCGGCCCGGTTGCCTCTCTGATCGACCAGATTCCCCAGTGGCCTCTCGAGAATCTTTGCGAGGCTCCTGTGATGAGCGGTGAAGTGAGGCGCACGAAGGCTTCGGTGTGCTCCTCAATATCTCTCTCTATCTCATAGGCACGATCTGGCGCCCAGATAATGTCAGCGAAGAGACAAAGATGTCTCTAAACTCTGTCTTGATCCGCCACAAACTTAAGTACCTACGAGGGCTCATCGGTATAAGATGTGCCGCAATATCGCGACAACTCGGTGAACTTAGGCGAATCTTGAGCCACGGACCTTAGAACTGCTCTCAAGTCTTGGAACTCCTTCTCTCTCCTACGCACTCACTACCATAGGGACATATGGCCTGAACTCCCTCTCGAAG